>JBBYHO010505804.1:6507-21482 GCA_038382025.1 Adansonia gregorii | reverse complement strand
GAAAATAAAGTTCAATAAGAAAGTGATTACTGCAAATTGATAGATAAGAAAGTTTGGAACTATGCAAAGGAAACTTGGCATTGGTTGGAAATTTGACTGTTAATGTTTAACAACACATAAAAATTTTATTATCACTAAATTAATTATAAAAAATATATAACTTTGCAATTGATTGGAATTTTTCACTTCTTCAAATATCTTCTCAATTGATTTAAACTTAATTTCCTTTTTATAAAATATATTTGTACCTTCTCATTGACTGTAGAAGATTTGTAAGCTTCAACTTTGCTAGAGTTCAAGCTTTGAAAGAATTGAACCAAAATTTAGTCCAAAATTGTTTGTTGGGTTAACTGAACTTGATAATTTGAACCAACTGTTTACTTACTCTCAAATTCAAAAGATCAACTCATAACGTAGTTTAATTTTTTTTTTAACTCTAATTTTTGTCAAATTTGTCATTTGCATGATTTTCGATCTAACAATCCTTTTTTCTTTCTCTCTATTTTCCTCGTGTCTTAACTTTTGCCTATCTTGATATTTGCAGAATCTTCAACCTCGTGGCTCTTTTCTATATAAGCTTTTCTATGAAAATGAGCATTGTCCCCTTCCGTAGTGGATCTTGGTACTATGACCATGTTTGAAGTTGGAACTTCTTCAAATTCAAAATTTTCATCTTTATAAAGTTCCATAATTTTGCTTTCTAAAATGAAACACTTTTCAACTAGATAGCTGATCTAGCAATGAAATTTATGGTAATGTACGTCACTTATTTGATTAGTTTCTTCAAGTTATTTAATTCAAAGCAATTGAATGAGTTTTGTTGATGCAACAATGAAAATACTGTGAGGAAGCCTGCAAAATAGTAAAGATGAAAGAGGTTCAGAGTTGGACTGCGAGGGAACACTCTGATGCTTGAGTAGTAAAAGTGTTATAGGAGAAGAATAAAGAGAGAACAAATGAATTCTAATAGCTCATACATCATAATTGTTGATATTGCCTCTTTATATAAGCCTTGATAAAAGTTCTACTTGATTTTTGATTTTAAGCAGTAGAGATTCAATGGCAATCAAACTTACTTAATAGTGTAGAGAAGGCAATTATCAATGCTTATCTCCTTAGGCGATCATACTTGCTGACTAGGTGATGAGAGGATATAACAAATTTGAATTTCAAAAGTTCTTCCAATATCTTTAGGACATCAAAATTAGAAAATGGATATTACTTCTTTTTCCTTATTTTTTATCTTTAAAGAAATTTTTCTTTTTTTTCTGAAAAAAGTTAGGCTTCACTTTTTGACTCACTTGGAGTCATTGAGTGCCTTGACAATCTTATGCACTATTTGCTTTCAAAATGTTATTTAAAGCTTTACTCTTTTTTGGAGTGTCTTACTTCTATTTGCCATTATCAAGCTCTTGCATTGGTCTTTGATTTCTAGCAAGTGTCATACTTAGCAATATATCATGTGCACTTGTGACTAAGTTTTAAAAAGTTTTAAGCTTAACAACTTAAAAAATGTAGAGTATATGTTAAGTCATGCCTTACATACACACGTCGAGAGTAGAAAACTTAGACAATCATTCTTTGCAATTAAGGATTAAATTTGTTTATATTAATCATTGGTTCACCTTTCTATTGGTATGAACTCATAAGTTTAATTGTGTTAGCTATGCAACATGTGTTATAAAATTGATTAAGGAATTCAATATCAAGTGAATCTCAGCTAGTGTTTGCTCTAGGGTTAAGATTGGTTTAACAATCAAATTTATTGCCTTTTAGAGAGCAAACAAATTATTTCTCACCTATTACAAATTCCACATAGAGTGGAATATGTTCCGTGGATTTCATTTATCATCAAATTGTTGAAACTTTGGAGGTTGATTCAAGTATCTTCAAATGATTAATCCTTTGAGAATAAAGCTTATCATATGTGTACAAAAGTTGAGTCATAATATCAACTTAATCCTTGATTGCTTAATTGATAAGATTTTTGAGTTAAATAGCAAAGATCACCTTATTGGCCTTTTGTTTGGGATATTTTGCAACTTCTGTGGAAGAATTCTCACTATCCGATTAAAAGATTAGATAGCGATTTTGGTTTGAAAGTCACGAATCATTTTTTAATGAGACTACTAATCTTATCCAACATGAAGGCAATCTGGTTATATTTTTTTTATACTTAATTAAAGAGATTCAACAATTTTTATAAAGAACACAACTTGTTCTTCAATGATATAATGTTAAGAACTTATGTCATCAAATATACTTTTTGTTAAGTTTTTAGAAAACTTTAAATTTTGCTTGAATTTTAGGCAATAACAAAACATGATGGATTAGATAAAGTTTAAAGCAATGTAATCTTGCATTATTTTGTACCTTAAGAACCACAAAGATTATCTTGTAATTTTATTTTAAAAAGTTGAAGAATTTGGCAATGTTTATTTCTTCTCATGGACAATATCATATTCAATTGACATAATCAACTTGGTTATCATTCCAACTTCTTATCACTTTGAAAGAATAGTCTATAGAACTTTTCACTCTTCATAATCTTTCCTACAAATAAGATATTTTCCATCTTAACTTTATGATAGACCACATTTATAAGAAGTTTGATGTATTGAAAAACATTATTTCCATAAAAGCATATTAGGGATCTTCCTTCAAGATTTTAAAGAATTTGATTATGCACCAAAACATTGGAATGACTAATGATATGCTATATCACTTTGAAAGATCATCGATAATTATTAGGGTGCAAGATGTTTTTTATGCATCTTTATATATTTAAAATTGAAACTAAGATGTAATTCGGGTTTTTTTTTAAGCTTATAGTCCAAAAATAAATACTTTTCATAACGCCACTAGAAAAGCTTCCAACTTATTGCAGGATTGTAAAAATTTTTGTATTTTATCTATTCATGGTTTGTTTTTTCCATGATAAAGTCATTCTATGTGTAATAAAAATTAATTTGAATTGATAAAAAAAAAAGATTTATTACAAGAAGTTGTGAATATTTGTTTTCTACCTTTCATTACTTGAAGAAGAATAGGTAAGATAAAGTGTTTATTGGGGATTGGATTAACTTTGTATTTTAGGTGAAGCGCATTACTTAAAAGCTTTTTACTATAAAAATCAATTCATCCAAAAGCTACACATAACCTAGGTAGTATTTTTTTAGAAATCCAACTTATGAAGCATGTATCAAACTTGTAGTCAAAGAAAATTAAAAAATAGACACCAAACTACTTCATTTCCTATGGGGTTTTGTGTGTATTCTCTCAAACAAAGATTATAAGTTTATTCATCCATGGGCATTTAAAATTACTAGCTTGTTGGCAACAAGGAAAACCGTTAATCTTATAATTCTAATATTAGCTAGTGTTTATAATAGGTTAAGCGAAGTTGAACTTTTCATTCAAATGAGTTCTTTAGATGCATGCTTTCCAAATTCATTATATTTTTATGCTATGGGGCTATTATTTCCAAATTCACTTTCCAAACCTAGATGATGCTCTTGCCCCTATGATGGCTAAATTCTCAAGAAAAAGTGAAGCCAGACACTTTTATGAATAGTAAGCATAGTATTTTATTCATATTGGCATAGTGTATTTGCAAATTTATTCTCGAAGAATAAAGATAAAATAACTATTGATACTGGGACTCTTAGTGATGCCAATTACAGAAACCTTATTAATATTTTTCTAAAGTTGCTTGCTTATTTGATTTTTTATCGATCTAGAAGACAATTTGGTTTTTCTAACATATCCTTAGAATTTTACAAAATAGCATTCATTTTAGATCTGTGGATAATTTATTGAAATTTTAGAGAATTTACACACTTTACTAAACTAGGGCTAAATTGATTTCCCTGTTCACTAAATCTTAATGATTGTACAGATGCAAGGTACATGAAATAGTGGATTAAAGTTCTTAAACATTACCTTAACTATTCTATTGATGTTTTAATTTCAAATTCTCATATAATACCATTAAAGAGGAAAAGACAATGAAAAAACACTATTAAGAAATCTTTAAGAATTAAACAAGAAAAAAAAGTGTTAATCACAACAAATTTAGGTAATAAAAGAAGAACATATATGAACTTCATAGGCAAAATTTCTATAATCACTCTCACTAATTGTTGAAAGCAAAAAATATATAAAGAAGTTCTTGGAGATAAAATTGCAATGATTATTGAAGATTTAAATAAATGAATTAACATATGAGGCATTGGAAACAAACCACACCAAAAATAAAAAAAGATATATAAAATTTCTTGAAAATTTTGAATAACTTAATCCTTATAGAAAATCCTGATCAAATTATGGAAGTTTTCTTTATACAAATAATCATCTTGATTTTTTTTTTTTAGTTTATGCTTTCATTATTATTATTAGCTTCAAAGCCAAGCTTTAGCAAAACAAATTAATAATGATGCATCTTTAGTTGGCAATAAAGCTTCAATTTCCAATCAACATAAATTCTATAAACTTGCATTTAGAATGCAAATTATGCTTCTCAACAAATTTTGAATAAAGGTACCAACTAAGAAAAAACTTGTCTTAATATGATTGCTAAAAAGACAATTAATGCTTCGAACATTATGAAGAATACCATAAAATCTTATGTCGAAGTTAGTTATTTTGCACCTCTAGAATTTTCTAAATTTAGTATACTAAAATGATTTTTGTTGGTCAGTTGAGGCTTGTAATGATTTTATGGGAAGTACTCAATCTAGAATTGCTTGCGTTTCTTTTGATTAAGTTCTTTCACTTGCTAATGATATTCACAATATTTTTTATATAATAGGAAAAATTAAAATTGTTGAGTGCTTTCTATGAAAAGCATGATGGAAGGTTACTTTGCATAAGCTAAAACATTCAATAACCTTGGATCTTTTATTTTTTTCTAGCATGTCATCAAAAGATATATTGAAAAACTTCTAGCAAAAAAATTCTTCTTAAAGACTTAATATCACTTAAGCTTGAATCCGTTACACAAATCAATAACTTGCAATTTGATTTGGAAAAGGTTGAGAAAAAGTGTTATTTTTACAACACAAAAGGAATAAGGTTGAATTTTCATTCAGGGAGAATGAGGATGGACTAAAAAAAAGGAAATCTGATGTCTTAAAAATTTGTGAATAGATAAATTTCATTGGTCTTCTATTATTCAAAATGAAAATGAAGTCAAAATCATGAATTTAGTGTAAAATAGGTTGGAATCCCCTCAAGAAATTTCTTGTAAATATAACTTTTTCTAAAGAACTAATGATTTCTCCTCAGTTCTTAGAATTATTTAGGAATTATGTTTCATATTGTAATGCATTTTATTTTGAAATAAAGCCTAATTCTTTTTTTCATCTTTTTTGCTTTTTGTTTGCGAAATTCATTACAATATACTTATCATGTTAAAGATAATAACTTCCAAAGCACTTGTATATCAAATTTTCATCCCTACTCAAAATTAAATTCCAAGGTAGCTTTAGGTTTTAAAAGGTATGCTTTGATTGAAAATTAACAAAATGTATCATGATTTTGATAGAAGAATTCCAAACTAATTCTATCATGACAGTTCATAATTTCAAGTGAATAAAAGATACATGAATCAATAAAAAAAGAACTTTTCTGACTGAATATTACAATAAAATCAAGTAAATACTCAAATGACATGTATGCTATTGACAAATTCCTATATGTTGTGGGTTCGAGAAAGCTTAGGCACATAATGTCTTTCTCACGTGAGTTAATTATATAAGAATTAAGTTATTATGCCTAAACTAGGGAGTTAAAAAAATTACTAGGTTCACAACTTATCTTGAAAATTAAGCATTGGGAAAGAACAATTTGAAGGCAATACCCGTCCAAATTTTGGTTATTATAACATTGATGGCTTAAGCTAATTTTGATCATTACATGATTATTGTTCATTCCATTTCAAGATAGTTGATATGTCCAAATCCACAAGTGTTTTATGAGTTATTCAATAAAAATTCTTAACTAAATTTTAGCTATTTAATTGGCAATAATAAAAAAATTAATCCTTTTTAATATGATAAAATATTGGTTTAATTTAAAACTTTTCATGTAAAATGAACACAAGATTTTTAAATTCGATGGTTGATTTTATTTGAACTCATAAATACAAATATAAATTACAATTAAAATCATTGTTAAAGTTGGTTTTGATACACGGCAATTAAAGGTGAAATTAGGGGACTTCGGGAGACTAGATCTTTAAATTCATGAAAATCCTTTCTAAACTAAGAAAAAGAAAAAAAATTCTTGTTTGGCCCCAATATTTTTAATTTTGGTAACTTGTTTGTAAAATTAATATACATTAGTATGATTAATTTGTTAAACTTGTTAGTTTTAAAATTTGTCATTATTAATTTGATTTTCTTTAATTTTTATTTAATTAAAAATTATGCGGAATATTTACTTCTTTAAATTAAAAATTTTTCTTCTCAATCAATCAAATATTTAGTTTGTCAACTAATATTTTCCTTTTATAATAGCAATGGAAAAATAATTAGAAAAGGTTGAACTACTATAACCTTTATAAAAAAATACTTCTGAAGTAATTTTTTTCATATTTTCTTTAATTTTTTAATTCTTTCAATTTTTTTATGAAAATTAAACTAATAACTCAAAATTAATATCTCATATGTTATTTTATTTTTATGTTAATCATATTTACATTAAGTGACCCCAAAATAAACTTTTTGGTTTTGCCTTTCTTGGTAATGTAAATTTTTAACTCTACAAATAAAATTAACAGACTACTGCACGTCTTGCTTTCTTTAATTAATTTTTTATATTACCGTAATATACATTAAAAAAATATATTTCATTTTGCTAAACCGAATTGAAAAACCTAAAAGTTTCACTTAGAAGATAATTAATGTTATTGTTGATATATTGACAATTAAAAAAAAATTACATGAAGGTGTAACAATTAGTTATAGGTGTGACTTGATCTATTCTCATGCATGTACTTTTACTTTTTCAAATTGATATTGGCCGTTCATTTTGAAGGGAAATGCAAATTCGTGATATTCCAATTATTAGTGCAAATCTTGCATCCTCAAACCATGCAAAACCCAACATGTAAAACCAGTTTTTAAGGTCACAAAAAACTGCTTCTTCCTAAAAATAGACATGGATTTTACCTTTAAAATCCCTCTTACTGCCCTCGTTATTCCTCAGACCTGCAAGAAAAATCAATAATTAAACAGCAACAAAATAAAAAAAAAAAAGATTTTTTTTCATCACCAAATAAAGGCAGGTCTCTCTAGTGAGGTTGTTCTTCATCAATCATCATCACCATGGACATGAAGAAGATCTCTTGCGCTGTCATTGTGGCCGCCGCCTCCATGAGCGCAGTTATGGCATCCACTGACGCCCCAGCCGCTGCCCCAGGCCCGGCCTCCAGCGCCGCATCCTCAACCTTGCCTGTTCTTGGTTCCTTGGTTGGGGCCTCCCTTGTTTCTTTCTTTGCTTACTATCTGCAGTAAGGCTTTTTAATCCATGAAAAACATATTGTATTGAAGAAGAAAAATAATGGGAGGGTTAATAATGTAAACTATTACTCGGGGTTCAATTGAGTGATATTCCTTCACCTCATTTGTACATGATGACAATTTGAATTCCTTGTGATACTTTGCAATTAAAAAGAAAAAAAATCATCTTTATGTTTATATATTTCTGAAAATTGAGCATATGAGGCCATCAGAGATGGGGTTAAGATTATCATGTTCAGATCAACTTCGCCGCCAGCTCTAACTCGATTAATCCTAGGTTAAAAATTATAATGAATGAAAGGTTCAATATAAATATCACATGCTAATTAAATCTTGTAGGAGCATATCCCGCCTGATAGCGGCTGCAACGTTTTCTTAGATTGAGAAATGATAAACATAACCAAGCAACAATGATCGTAAAGAAAGAATGAATGAATTTTATGTTAGGTTGGACGTAAAAGAAAATCATGTCATGCATAGTTGTCTTGGAATGAATTTTCTGGAATTTGACAGGCAGCTTTAATCATAATGATGTCGGATGCTTTTTTCCTTTTTGAGATGGAGAGTTCAAGATCATGAGCTTCTTACCCTCATATTGGTTTGGAGATTGTAGTTTCTGGATTGGATTTTAAGAATTATTATTTCTAGATTTGGATTTGCATAAATTTTCATCCCACTGCTTGCCACAAAAGTTTGAAGTTCAACGTTGTCTGGTTTTAGCTTAGATTTTAGTTGCCTTCTAATCAAAGCATAATTTTTACTACAAAATGGATATAACTTAAGATGTAATACAAAAACACGACATTAACATAACACATTTAATAAATGTAAAACATAATATAATAAACATAACACGTTCAAATACAACTGACATATCATGTTTAATATATGTATTGAAATCCATACACAGATTGGCATTTCGAATTTAGAATAATAAAAGTTCTATAATGTCTTTATTATTATTAATCCCATCGAAACCATCTGTGAGCTAACAATCCGCAAAATATGTTTGTTTCTTGGTTTCTTCTCCTCAAGCAAATCACTCGGAATAAACATTCTGTCAAAAACATCATTAAGAAAAGAAATGAACATTAAAGGAGAAAAGCATTTTCTCACAATGATGAATAAATTAGTTCCAAGCTTATCATGAAAATCAGGTTCCTCCGGTAAACTTTTGGGCAGACATGAGGCTCTTTGTTAACCAGATTGCTGTTTCCCTTGACGAGACAACTTCTTCCCCGAATGGTCGTAGCACACCAGAAAGCTCATCGATTTTGTCTTGCTTAAGAAGCCGGGCACATAGCTCGAGCAGGGACTCCAGAGCATCGGCTCTTTGCTGGCTCGGATTTTCCCAGGCGCTCTTGATTTCATCACCACTCAAGGCTGTAAGTCTACTCAGCAACGATACATCACTCGGTGTCAAGTGAACCGGTCGCGAACTGTCTTTCTCTGCTACAATGGAGCAAGTATTGTTCTCTGATGTTGCTCCTGCTTCATCTTTACATGGAAGTACAGCATTATTACTTTCTGATGACAAGTAGCTTGTGTCAGCACCTTCCGTTTTGGCATTAGGACTACTTGTTTTAGTCGAAGAGCATCTTCGATCTACATCAGTCTCATAAATAGTTGACGACGAACTTACATCATCAGCGTACCCATTTTTATCATCACAGCTTATACTGGATATTGTCAGTTTACTGGAATCCCCAGATATACCAAGAGCCTGCATGTCAAGAACCTCTTTTGCTGCTTCTTCAAGAACCTGCATGTCACAGAAAGTCTCCTCATCTTTTTGACTAACAGACTTTATATCAGCTTCTGGCAAGTTTTGAGTGTGCTCAAAAGTGGGTTCTTCTTGTTCATCATGCTGAGAATTGAATGCCATCTTCAAAGTCGACTCCATGTCGGCATCCTTTTGAGGAATGCTGTTAAGCTGAGCCTGTTCGTCTCCATTGCTAACACTCACTTCAGAATCAGTGGACATGTCTTTGGAATCACTAATAGAGTTAGATATTTCGACAGCACAGCTAGTAGGATCAACCCTCTTAGTAACAGGGTTGTCGTTGGAACTAGCTGTCAATGCTGGCTTTTCATGACTAGGAGAACCACTTAGGTGTACATCAGCCATTTTCGGAAGAGAATATATATTTCGTTGTACATTTGATATTCCAGCATCTTCAACCCCAACCCCCCTGTCCTTTCCAATGCCGGGTCTGTTGGCTAATGACTTTCTAGGTGTCTTTTCCTTCGGGCTGCTTGTGGGCTTCACAGGAAGATAAACGGAAGATGCATTTCTGCAGCGAAGGACATGAGGCTGCAAATGGGGATGCCTTAAGAGCTCAGCAGCCTAAAATATTAGAATGCTCGGGATGAGTACTGAAGGTAGTGCTTAAAACTAGAAAGCTAAATACGGGTTCACTTGCACTCACAGTTGGTCTGTGTTCCGGGTTCTTCCTCAGCATACTCTTGATTATTTGTTTCCTGAAACATGTAGTCATTTTATTTTCTACAAATAGCAGACTTCTTAAAAAGAAATGGAATAAAATTATTAGTGATATATAAGTAAATACATCCATGAATGATTATATGGATTAGACCGGTAATTGAGAAACTGCTGATATTTGTGAATGGTTGAAAGAAGATGCTTACAGAGTGGAGGAATACAAAATTGGGAGCGGAGAAATGGAGGATCTTTTGATTTTGTTAATGAGTCCAGCCATATCCTGTGAGTTGTCAATGACTTCAGTTTAACTATAGAATCCATAGCAAAGCAAATTACGGACAACTTAATGGTAGTTAAATAACACTAAGGCAATGCCATATTGCTTGCATAAAATAACTCACAGGAGCTCTAAATGCTGGTTGATGTGCGGCAATCTCAAACATACAGCAACCTGGAACAATAAATTTATGTCACTTTCCTAGTTAAAAGTACAACAGATTTTGCATCTCAAAGTTATGCTTTGAACTTCTTACCAAGTGACCATATATCAGATTTATAGCCATAAGGTATATCTGCCAGGAGCTCAGGACACATATATTTGGGTGTGCCAACAACCTGTCGGGAATATGCAGAGCATAGAAAAGAATTGGAATTAATCCTTAAAAACCGGTTTTTACAAATTCTATAAACAAAAGTAGATTCATTAACAACTGCAGTTTTTTTCTAATCAGAATACATTAGAATTACTTGCAAACAAATCTTATTGCATTGAACAAGTTTTAAGACATGTACTTAAGGAAAAACTTTCTACAAAAATTTCATTAGAAGGAAAAGATTAGCACAAGGTCATACCGAGGAAGCAAGGTCTTCTGTGTTAAGTAATTTTGCAAGTCCGAAGTCACCTGTACAGTTCATATAAGATCTACATATCTTAGAAGACATTAAAAAGGAGGCCAAACCTGACAAAGAACAAGAGTCCTTTTGCCATCATACCAAGCCGGATGTCATTGTCCTTCGTAAGAAATATGTTGGAACACTGAGATAAATAAAAGTTAGCGCATAGCTTCATCATTTATGAGCTTTTCTTTGGTATAGGGATGACGATAGATGCAGTACCTTCAGATCCCTATGAAGAACACGGTTTGAGTGCAGGTAGTCCACGGCCAGTAACAACTGAGTCATCCATTTGCAGATTTTCTAGAAAACCAAAGAGTATAATAAGAGGGCGTATACAATCATTAGCAGGTGGATATAAGTAGTTTAATGGCAGTAATATTTATATTACCTCCTCAGGAAAGTGCATACCTCTCGCTTTCTTAATAAGCTCAGCCCTTATTCCAACAAAAATTTGAAGTGCCCCAATTAGTCATTCATAAGCATTGATCAGACAGAATCTGCTATAATTTTATTTTTTATCTTGATGGAATTCCAATTGCCATTTAGTTACATTATAATCCAATTAAAGCTGATGACAATGCTAAATACAATACAGCCGACTATAAATCCCACTCATAAACTTTTATCGCGAGTGTTTCTGTTGAAAGATTAAAACTTGAAGATAAGAATATGCTGTCTTGTAATCACTTCTTAGACAATCTGGCAAGACAAATTATGTTACTTGCATCTACAGCTGACCATAGAATCATGCTAAATTTTAATGATGAGAAATTATATCAAACTCAAAAATTACTGAAGTTCTTAACTCGCATAGACAGACAAAATTTCATACTAATGCATTAGATGGCTCTGGCTCTTCATTTTTCTTGGAGTATCCATGTCTGACACCCATGTCTAACACATTTCTGGACAAGCGTATGGAGATATAACCCTCCAAGGACTCTCCAAATAATGGAAAAACTTAGAAAAAATTGAACATACCATGTCAGACACGTATCTATATCCCATACTCACACCCAAGCCCGAGCAACATAGCTAATGCAGTCTATGAGCATAAAAATTCCCCAGAATGCGTTTAACATGATTAAAGAACTTGCATATTCCAGGAAAATCTGATCCCCAAAAAAAAAAGGCTCTTTTTCGATGGTAACTTACATGTCCCCTCCTTCACAATAGCCAGTTACAATGCATATACAGTTACCCTGAGCAGCATGAAGACAAATTAACAAATTACCGAAGAGTCAGTCATGTCCTCAACATTATAAATTACAATATCGTGCAGCAACTCTTTCATATCCACTTTAAATCTAAAATAATCATAAAGCCCTTTCACCTTATCAACCCAAGCATCTTTGTACTCGACAATATATGGACTATTCAATTTTGCAATCAGTTCCATCTGCAATGCAACAAAATCACATATTGAGAGACACATTCTCAAAAATGTACCGCCTAGGGATGAATTAAGGTGTTCTTGGTTTAAGATACAAAAAGGTTTACGAGATATTAAACAATGAGCTACCTAGACATCTTAGGTATCTTATTCAGCAACAATTTTTACAAGTAATTTTGTCTTTCTCATTTTTGGATAAGTGACGGTATTTTTCCCCCAATTATAATAAATCCTTTCTCAATCAACTAGGAATCTTTGAACCCGAAAGGTTCAGGTGAGAAGGCTATTTCCAAGCTTAGAAGATATGTATTAATTGCCATATATGAGACTATTGGCTATTTGAGATTAATATTTGAACCAAATAAAGTAAGAGAAGATACCCTCAACTAGATCGAGGATTGTCTCTTTATGCCTCAAACCAGACACACACTATAACTAATGGACTGATACAGTTGGGGACGGGGGTGGAAAATGGCAAAAAGGACTAAAACAGTAGAATATACGAAATATATAAAAAGATAACTCGTTCTAAAAGAAAAAAAAATAAAGATCACAGGCACAGCCTTCAGAGGGGTGACAATGATGGAAAAGGGTTAAAGGGGCAAATTCAAGGTTTTAGAACATCCCATTTGGTAGATAAAGAAATGCAACCCAGAGGTCATCACGTGACAAAAGTTCGATTTGTTAAACATAACATAGACAACCCATAACAATCAAGATTTTACTGTCAGGATTTCATTTGACCATAAGAAATCGAACACTAACAAAGATACTGAAAATGAAATTTAACTGCTCTAGCTAATGTTATGACCAATAGGACATATAAGACAGGAAAAGACCGAAAAAGCTATGTGGATAATCAACATGAAAATATTAGGAATAATCTCTGCAACTTTCACCACAACTCACATGTTAATTGATTCAAACAAGCATGAGGAAATTGTTTAAGAAAGTGACCTCTTGGTGCGCGGTTCGCTTAAACTTCTCAGTTTGCTTGGCCAAGCGAATTTTCTTCAACACATACCTAACAGAATAAGAAAAATAAAAGATATCATACTAATTGATGGCCTCAGGTCAATAATTAATAAAAGACGAGGAACAGTGCCGACAGCTACAATAATGAAATTAAGGCCACATATTCAGAATATTGGCTTTGTTAAATAACCAATCATAGAAATCTTAATTTTTTGCATTCCAGAAATTCATTTGTAAGATAACAAATCAAAGATCAACCTAAAAACATTAACAATCCCATGGAAATTTACCCCTTAGAACTGCCATTTCTTTGGGGTAAAATGAAACTTTATATCATACATATCCTCTAAGATCAAACCTCACGGCAATTGAGGGAAAATATTGCAAGAAGAAACAAAATAAGGAGAAAAAATTACGTACTTGGTTTTCTCAAGTTTATGGAGAACAAGAAAAGCAGCTCCAAAAGCTCCTCTTCCAATATGTTCTATAACTTCATAGTCTTCCATCTTGGACTTGCCATCACCATTATCACTCTCCATGGTGACCTTCAAAAGAACAAAGATAAAGATTCAGTCTTTTATTCATCAACAAAAATAAAAACCCATTTCAGAAATCTCAGCCAAATCAAGTTAAATAACCAAATAAAAAGCCATAGTTCCAAAATTTGATGCGAAGGCAAAGAAGTAACAGAAAGAAGATTTGCAGAATAGGCAGAAAAAAGCACCAGGAGAGAACCAGAGAAGTTAAATACAGAGCAAAATTTTTGGAAAAGTTCAAACCTTTGACATTATTGAAGCTCTCCAATACAACGTTCTGATCTTATAGGTAAGAGAAAAAATACTCAAAGTGGAGTAAAGCTAAATTTGACAATGATGATACCACAGTGGAATATAAGTGATGGAGAGAGAAGTGGATGGACAAACTCCAGTAAAAGCAACATTCAACACTTAAAAAGACAATAAAAAAAAAAAAAGAAAAACTTAAAAAGTTGATGACTTGCTGACCAAATTAATTAGTAAATTGGGAAATAAAAGACTAAAAAGGTGGAAGGACAAAGTCAAGCATTAGCTAATACAGAAACTCAAATAATTATACCTTCAATAAATTAAAATTAGAAATTTGATCAAAAAAAATTCTACCAAAAAAAAAACACAAAGAAAGAAAGAAACAAAAAAAGTGAGTGAGTGAGAATGAAAGGTATCAATTTCTGGTGGAGAGGGTAAGGTGTGGGAAAAACCAAAGTAAAAGTTAGAAGCTTTGCTTGCATTTACAGGTTCATGGGAGATTACTTACACACACACACACACACACACACACACAAAAAATAAACCAGGAATGAATGTTTTCCAGCATGCAGTTGTGATGTCACCTTCTTTAAAAAAAAATTATACAACCCAATTTTAAAAAAAATAATAAAATAAAATCAATATTATAGTTTTTGAATGTTCCAGAATGGCTCAAATCAAGGGGGGTGTTTTTGGGTTTTTGCTTTGGCACATGTGTGATGGCCAAGGCAACGGACACCACTGGATTTTAGGTGTTTTTTTTTTTTTGTTGGCTTGAACTTCTCTATAGGACTTGAAAGAAGAATTTCATAATGCGCACCTTTAACATATGAAAATATGTATCTCTAATTGGATATAAGTATTTCTTGTTTCTCAGTCATCTGATGCCTAATATGAAAATGGTTGTGGTAGAAATAAATTTGTGCATGGGTTAAAGGTTAGTTACTCATTCATTTTAG
>JBBYHO010505782.1:0-13529 GCA_038382025.1 Adansonia gregorii | reverse complement strand
TTTGCATGTAATTTCAGGGGATCAAATTTTTTTAATAAAAATTATTTAATTACAATTGAATCATTCTTACTTTTAGTCTTATATTTGGGTTCAAGTTGATCTTGGATAGAAATTTTTCAAATTCGGGTTTTTTGTTCGAATTATTTTGGGTTTGGATTATTTTGTAATCGGATTATTTCGAGTTTGGACTTTTAATTTTTTAGTCAAATTAAATTCGAATGGATTCAAGTTTGAGTTTTTTAACAAATTTTTTGAATCAAATTTATTTTGTCATCTCTATCTAAACGTGTCCATGATTCTTAAAGTTGATAACGAAATTTCATTAAATCATTGTTCATATTATTAACTAAAACTTTGAATGTAAATGATTGAGTACTAGCTCAATTTACGCAAAATTATTGATAGGTCCTTGAAAGTTATGAGTTCAAGAGGGCATAAGCTTGTAATGTCCTTTCAGATGAATTAATTGCATAGAAGGAAACTTTAAATGTAAGTTGTAGTTGTAGGTATAACATTGGAATGTAAAACCTTTTACATGTTATGTCAAAGGATTGAAATTATTTTTTTTAAACGAGGATAGATTAATCTAATATTAAAAGGATGACTAACCATTGTATCAATTTTATATTTTTATAATATGAGATAAGAAGATAATCATCCTCTTATTGACCAATAACAAGAATGTATCTTCAACCCTAAGAAACATCACCAAAGTTACTTTGGAGTGGTACAATTTTAAAAAATAAGAACCGGTCGGACCGATTGGTCGAATTAGTTAAATTAAAAATTGACAATTTGTTTGTTCTAATAGATATAAGATCTAAAAATCCTAAACTCTAAATCTTAAAATCCTAAATTCTAAACTTTGGATCGATAAAAACTTATTTAAACTTATATTCTCATTTTTTAAGAAAAAAATAATTATATGTAAAGAAATTAACCTTTAACCTCTTTGATCTATTAAAGATTATACCAGTTAATCAAATACATTTTTTATTAAATATTTAATAAATTTAGCCCTTATTTAATATTTTAGATTTTTAATGCAATCGATCAGTTCAACTGATTCAATTAATCGAACCAATAACAAAGAGGTCTCACAAATTTAATCTCCTATCCAATTTTTCAAACAACAAATTTGTCAAGATAATCATCGTCAGCCTGATTGGATTTCCTGTCCGTTGCGGAACCTCACTAAGGACTGGAACAAATTACTGAAGAAACCCATATAAACTAAGATACCGAGTAAGCTTCCAGCAAGAAACAGCGAAAAGTAAATTTCCATACTCTAAAAACCATAATAGGATGATAAAATTTAAAACCCATTAGCCAGCACCTAAATCTCAAGAAAGATAGCAGTTGTAGTAGACTAGACTTGGAATGATCCATTTTCTTATATTATCTGAACTTTCTGCAACACTTATTTGAATATAATTACAGATATGATTCTCTAAATATATATATATAACTAAAAAAAAATCATGGCAAATTCATTTTTGGCACTCACCCTGACTGAACTTCTTCCTACTGCTCCAATTCTTATTACTATGCTTCTTTTGTCCTTATAAAATAAAATGATACTAAATACTCGAATGAAAATTTTCAAGAATATCATTTGTTTCACCAATCTGTATGTCAATAGGATTTAAATAGCAGGTGAACGTGATTTTACGATCGCAATTTTACGATTTCGGTTTTTTGCTTTGTTGATATTCATAATTAATGTTTACAATAATTGATTGTAATAACATTCATTATATTCGCAACCACGATAAACATGATCGACTAAGAATACATCTGTAACCGAAATTTGAATCCTTTATCGATACATACAAGGTCCTGCTGGCTGCAGTTGATATAAAATTAGTTTTAATGCGCCCCCAGATCTAGCTGGAGAATTGTTAATTTTAGAATTGAAATTTTCATTGCTTTTTCCTTTTTGTTTCAATCACTAGCCATCTAAATCAACAACAAATTTTAGTTTTAACGTATTCTTGACATCAACATACATGCATATAAAGGCCACGAAAGGTGAAGTGAAAAAACAATGAGGAGGGTAACAGTACAACAACAAAAAACGACACAAGGAACGACAATTATTTATGAGAGAAAAAAAAAGGCAACATCAATCAAAACACATTGCTATTTTGGGCAAGCTGTTCTTGGAAGAACTCGAATTTAGTCTCTTCTTACGACCACTCTACACTCAGTTGAATTTGATCCATACGGAAACTGGTAAGTGCTCGTCCTGCAAGTAAAGTCATGCAAATTAGAACATAAAACGAAAGAAATAGCAAAAAAAAAAAAAAAAAAGAACAATGAAAATGATGCTTAAATCATTAGTTAATAATAATATATATATATATATATATAGTTAATGCTAGTTTTAACATACCAACACTAGAATTTTATGATTTTTCAAGGAGATCCATCCAAGTGCTTCATCTCAGGAATTCTAGCAAGCGTGAATCACCAAGCTTGTAGGTTTCATAGTGTGTTCCTTTAACTGTGTAGTATAGGAAGTAGATATTTGGAATATGCTTGACTTTCCAATGATCCGAACCTTCATCAGGCAACAACTTCTTAGCGAATTCCTTGGGCATATCATTAAATGTTAGAGTCTTAAGACATCTTAGACTAGAAATGGTAGGAGGCAACTCCTCCAATTGAGAAGGTCCAAGTTCGAGATGTTCAACAAGCGGTAATGCTCCTTCATCTAGTATTAGTCTATTCAAATCACTTAACCAGCAAAGCCGTAGGTCCTTGAGTTTCTTGAAGTGATTCATGTGAAAATGCAGTTCAGCTCCATTATATCCCTCATAAATCCAAAAGAATAACAAATGTGGTAGAAAGCCAAGGATTTGAAGTGAATCATCCGATATTCTTGACCATTCTAAAGTAACTTTGGAGAGGCTCCTCAGCTTAGAAATCCAATCAGGTAACTTCATTAATCTTCCCCGTAGCCTGAGACTATGAAGAAAAACTGGAGGAGTCGATATGGTATCTAGCTGAAGAAGTTCTTCCTCTTTTATGGAAGAAATTCTCAATGACTGAAGGTGGATCATCTGTTGTATTGCATCACATAAATCTTTCCCACTTTCTGATTTTAGTTTAGTGATGCAAAATTTTCTCAACAGCTTCAACCTTCCTAACTCATGAAAAAAGTTACCGCCATTGTAGGCTTCCAAATCCACCTCATAGAGCTTTTCTAAGGACTCTAGGCTCCCAAAGTTACCATATAATTTCATTCCTCGTCGAGTATTGATACTATAGCTGCTTTGTTTATCTTTGTAGTAACCTACAAGATATTGAAGATTAAAGAGCATGTTGATTTCAACCGGTAATTCACTTACAAAAGAGCGCTTTAGATCCAAAGTCTGAAGCTTATGCAATTTACCAATAGATTTTGGGAGCTTCTTCACCTTGGTATCTCTTATGCTTAAGTATTTCAAGTGTAATAGATTTCCCAATTCCTCAGGAATGTAAGTCAATGGAGCTCCTTCAAAGTCCAGTTCTTTCAACAATTTGAACTTTGTCAACAATAAAACACATAAAGATTTAGGTAACTCTTCTATGTCAAAGAAAATAGCTAAGTGAGTTTGACAGTCACCGGTAATCATTGGGAAATTGTTTGCTTTGTTGCAGATGGAAAGATATCGAGCTACACCTTTATGACTTGTCAAATTTTTCGGACAGGTTCGAATTAAACTCATTTCATCAGATTTGGAAAGAACAACTTCACGCATCAAATCATGTAGCTGGCAGTTTCTAACATGTCCAATAGGATCAATCATTGATACTTGAACCAAGCTTCTGTTAATAAGCTCAGCTAAGTATGTCATTGCAACTTCTTCCAAGGTCATGCCCTGTTTTCCTTTTACAAAACCCTCTGCAATCCAGATCCGGATTAGTCTCTTGCAACTTATGGAATAATCCTCAGGAAACATTCCTAAGAACAAGAAAAAACCCTTGAGATAGTAAGGTAGATCATAATAACTGAAAGAAAGAATCTGTTTTATGTGTGAAAGATGTGGACTACTGTCTAACTCAGCAGTAAGGCTATCAAGTAAGTATTTCCAATGGAAAACCTCCTTGCCTTTGGTAGCCAAAAGTCCACCAATGGCCACAATTGCAAGAGGCAACCCTTCACATCTTTTGACTATGTCAGAAGTTAAAACCTTCAGCTCTTCAGGGCATTGCTTATCTTCATCAAACTGGAAAGCAGTTCTGCATAAAAGCTCCTGGGCCAATTCTGGAGGAAGGGGTTCCAAATTATGGACATGAACAAGTGAAGATTTCTTGCAAAACTCAGCAGTGTTCATACTTCTTGTTGTCATTAAAATTTTGCTGCCTTTGCTATTATCCAATAAAGCATGCTCCATATCTCGCCAAAAATCTTCCTTCCATACATCATCGAACACAACAATATACCGTTTATCACACAGATAGTCTCTGCATTTGCTTATCAATTCCACACCATCCATTGTGTCGATCCGAGGCGGGGATTGCTTTCGAGATTCATAGATCTGCTTTATCATACTCCTTAGCAACGCCTCCACCTTGTATGATTGAGAGACTGTGATCCAAGCATGGCAGTCGAAGTGTCCGGCCATGATTTGATCATCAAAAACTTTCTTAGCAAGGGTCGTCTTGCCGACCCCTCCCATACCCACCAATGAAATAACTGTGCGTGCCAGCTCTGCATCTGCCAACCTACCGGCCAACTCTTCTCGAGAAGAATCAATGCCCACAAGTGCCTCGTCATCGACAAAATGCAATCCCATTCGAGGGTCAGATTGCGTACTGTTGCTCCCGGAAGCTCCGCATACAGGCACACGACCCAAGCTATTAAAGCCATATCTTTCACTTCTTTTCTTGATATCCTGCACAGATGTTTTGATGTCTTTGATCTTTGATGCTGTCCGACGTTGCTTTTTCACCATCTTGACTTGATGAGCTATTTTGCCCAAGGAAGCCATGAAACCATGTTGCTGCAGACGATGTTCTGTAACATGATAAAGCATGTATTCATCTATAACGTCTTCTATCTGATAAGCTACTTCCCTTACATGTTTCACCCATAATTTCAAACCGCCATTGCTATCCTCTTTGTCTAGCATTGAATCTGCTTCTCTAAGGAAACAGGCAATGTACTCCAGTTCAATCCGGATGTCTTCAATTTCTTTCTTAACCCCTCCAAATAATTTCAGCTCTGCACTAAGAAATGAAATTAACCTATCAAGAACTATACTCACAGCTATCTCAGCCATCTTCACTCCCAAGTTTCGCCTCACAAATTTTTACTTCATTCCCTTTGTTTTTGGGGAATAAGGACTTCACAAACTTTTCTTAGGCTTTCAAAGTCTTCCCCCAATGTGTACCCTAGGTTGCAAGAAGTCACAGAAATTGATAGAAGAAAAGAAAGCGTGAAAGCAACCTCATAGGAACTTTTTTTTCCATTGGTTGAAAGAATATAGACCTATTGATAGGTGGAGAGCTTACTCTATATCTAATTAGATTTAAGGAAGAGTTTAATTCAGATTGATATGATTTAATAAAAGTTATTATTAAAATAATAAAAAAATATTTTTATTTAAATTTAATTAATAAATATTAATATAAAAATAAAAATATAAGTAAAATATTTAAATTTATTAAATATTATCATTCGTTAAAAATAAAAGTATAAAATTAATTAATTTTAAAATAAGTGATAAGACATAACCTAATGTCATTTTGTTTTGTTTTAATTTCAAAGTCTTCCCTCATTATAAGAAAAGTAAGCGAGAAACAGAGAGACAGAGGAGCCAAAGCTTACACAATCGAATGTATCCCTTTCATAGAGCCACAGGCGTTCGGAGATGTGGACGCAATGGTCGTTGGTTCCCATAGGTTACGTGGTCATAGTTGTCCAAATGACGTACCGCATACCTGTTGCTAGTCATCACACAATGACGTATGTTTTGGTCAATTATAACTCCAATGGGTTTTTTTTTTTTTTTAAGTTAGAATTAAAGAATAATATAAAATCATCTTTTTATGATATTTTAAAATTTTTTTTATTAATTTAATAATAAAATATTTATTTTTATAGTTATAAAAATAGCGACAACCAAGGACTCCTTCGGCGTCTAGTCGTTTACGGTTGCATTGGCCCAACGTTAAGGTTTCGGGGCCTATGGCACTGGCAATGCATAATATGAGTCATTTTGAATTTTGCGTCCAAATTAAAGATATTTGAATAACAATATAATATAATATATATATATAATATATAAAAGATAGTTTTTAACATAAATGCTAATATTTATTACAAGTTTTTCAGAGGTTTTTTTTGTAATATTAATTAATAATTTTATTTATTATTTTTATGCATTAGATTTCTCAATAATGTTTTCATAATATTGATTAATAGATAGATATAATATATATAAAATATAGTTTTTGACATAAATGTTAATATTTGTTATGGGTTTTTTTCAGAGATATTTTCATAATATTAATCAATAATTTTATTTATTATTTTTTATGCATTGAATTTTTCAATGATTTTTTTATAATGTTAATTAGTAGATAGATAAATTCATTGAATTTAATATAATAGATTAATTGTATCAATTAATTTTGTTCATCCATTGTGTTTAATGTAATAGATTAATTTCATTCATTATTTTTTTAAATTTTGTTTTAACTCTTTTTAATAAAATTTGAATGATTAAATTACTAAAAATCTAATAAAAATGATTACCAATTAATATTTTTTTCTCTCATTGAATTTAACTTTAATGTAATATATTAATTTTACTTATAAATTTTATCTCATTCATAGTATTTAATATAATACATTAATTTTATCTCATTCTCATTTGTTGAATTAATATAATATATTAATTTTATTCACTGTTTTTGAATTTCGTTTCTCAAAGATTTTTTTATAATATTAATTAATAATTTTATTTGTTATCTTTTATGCATTCGATATCTCAAGGATTTTTTTAATACTATTAATTAATAGGTACATAGATTTACTTAATTTAATATAATAGATAAATTTTACCAATTAATTTTATCTAATTCATTGTGATTAATATAATAGATTAATTATTTTCATTTTCTTAAATTTTTTAACTCTTTTTTATAGAATTGAATGGTTAAATTTCTAAAAACCTAATAGAAAATTATGACTAATTAATATTTTCTCATTTTTAATATAATAAATTACTTTTATCTTATTCTCATTCATTGAATTAATATAATATATTTAATTTTATTCATTGCTTTTTGAATTTCATTTCTCAAAGATTTTCTTCATAATATCAATTAATAATTTGACTTATTATTTTTTATACATTGAATTTCTCAAAGATTTTTTTCATAATATTAATTAATAGATATATAGATTCACTAAATTTAATATAATAAATTAATTTTACCAATTGATTTTATCTTATTTTTTGAATTTTCTTTTAACTCTTGTTAATAGAATTTAAATGGTCAAATTACTAAAAATCTAATATAAAAATGATTACCAATTAATATTTTCTCATTTTTAATATAATATATTAATTACATCTCATGCTCATTCATTCAATTAATATAATATATTTAATTTTGTTCATTGTTTTTTGAATTTTGTTTCTCAAGGATTTTTTGTAATATTAATTAATAATTTTACTTATTTATTTTTTATGAATTACATTTCTCGAGGATTTTTTTTTATAATATATGACTTAGGATCACTGAATTTAATATAATAAATTAATTTTACTAATTATTTTATTTTATTCATTATGTTTAACATAATAGATTACTTTTATCTCATTCTCATTCATTGAATTTAATATAATATATTAATTATATTCGTTATTTTTTAAAATTTTGTTTAACTTTTTTAATAGATTTTGAATGGTTAAATTACTAAAAATATAATATAAAAATTATTATCAATTAATATTTTTCTCATTCATTGAATTTAATTTTAATATCATATATTAATTTTACCAATAAATTTTATCTCATTCATTGTGTTTAATATTTTATCTCATTCTCATTTGATAAATATAATTCTAATGGTTCAATTACTAAAATATAATATAAATTAATAATTTATTATTCATTGAATTTAATATAATATTATTTTTATCTCATTCAAAGTTTTTTTTATCTCATTCATTAATTTAAATCTTATATATTAACCTTACCAATTAATTTTATCTCATTCATTGTGTTTAATATTATTTTTATAATAATATTTATATATTTTTATAAATTAAATTTGAATAAAAATATTTTATTATTAAATAGTAATTTGAACATTTAAATTAAAAAAATTCCAAAACTCAATCCTTTGACAAGTCTTAAAAATGAGACAACAATTGTTAAAATATCATGAAGAGTCAAGCAGCAGGTCTATGAAAACTAGTCCAAACCTTGTGTTCTTTTAACTCATTTTCAAAGCCTTCCTAATTGAATGAAGGGTTTTTGTAATCTTTAATGCATTCTTTAAATTTACTTAATAAATTATTTATATTAATATTATTAAATTAAATATAAAAATTAATAATTTATTTATAATTTTTAGTTTTGACGCATTAGAAATTGAATTTCAAATATTATAGAAATTCATTGAATTTAACATAATATAATTAATTTTACCAATAAATTTTATCTTGGATTTTATATTAACTCTTTTTAATGAAATTTGAATGGTTAAATATAGTTTTTGACACAAATATTTTCTTATCTTATTTTCTTTATAAATATGTTTACTTGTCATTCCTAATTAACAACTTCATTCTATAATAGTCATTATCATCGTAATTATCTCTTTTAATCTCTTTTATTGTTAGCCTTTTTATTTTTCTATTTTATTGTTTGTATGTTTTTTTCCCTCAAATTTTATTCACTCTCTCTCTTTATATTTCATTAAACTTTTATAGTTTTAAAAATTAATCATTATTTTTTTATGAATATATTAGTACTTGAAATAATATTTCTTAACAAAATCCATCGGTATGAGGAATAATAACCAATCCATTATGCATCGATATAAAAAATTAACTGTGCAGTGCACAGGTTTAAAATTTTAGAATAGAATATAATATAATATAATATAAAGATTTTCAAAATTTCTATAACTAGGATGAAAATTTTGTTACATTGTTTTTTTTTCCAAAGAAAAAGAATTAAAGAACTACATGGATGACATTTGTCATATTATATAATAATTTGATATTAATTATAAAAATTAACTATGTAATAATAATTTATTTTCATTAATTTTTTTAGTTATTGTTTTCTAAATTAATTAAATAATTATAAAAATAAAATTATGTATAATTAGAAAGAATAAACAAATAAAATAATTTTATTTTTATTTTTGATTTTGTTTTTTTTTGTTTTAATGTGGAAATTAAAAAAAAAATTTGAGTAGTTTTTTTTAAAAAATAAATAAATAGAAAAAGAAAAAATTTGATTAAAATAAGCTTGTAACTTTATCGTATGATGTTTATATTAATGTATGACATACAAAATATAATGTTCAAATTCTTAAATCATTGGACTTATAATTTAAATTAAATTAGCATTACAAACTATATAAAATATCTCCATTTGAGAATAACTTTTAAAGTAAGGTATAGATTTCTAAAATTCTTGAATTTAATCTAAAAAAAATAACCCTTAAACATTATACAGAAGTTATTTGAATAGTATCAAATAAATTTAAAAATTCTGGATACAATATAATTATAAAACACAAACGTAATATAAAAAAATTATTAAAACATAATTTGATACGAAAAATAAAATAAACACTACACAAATAGTTGAACATGTAAAAATATATATATAACTGTTACTTTATGTGGCCCACATGATAATAAATGGACCAAGATAATTAAATCAAATTAGTACGGTAAAATTATAAAGTAAATCCTATCCAGTTTAACTATTTTAGTGATAAGAGTTTAACTCTACTTCAATAATTGATTAGAATACAGACTCATTGATAGTAGGATACAACTCTAAATAGTCTTCTAGTATAAGTTCCTAGTCTAGTCTATATAAATTCTATGTGCACCATCATAAGGTAATTATCAAGAAAAAGAAATAGACTAAAAGACTTATATGGGGTGTTTATCTTCGTGTACTTGGAGCGAGATCACGTTCTTGATCAACAATGGCTAAAGGTTTTTTTTTATTTAAATTATTACATGGCATCAAAGCTAGGCTTTTCGTTTAGATCATCAGTGAGATTCGTTAAAAATGAAATTTTGTATGCATACATTGTTAATGCATAAATGATTAAATAATTCTTATTGAAGATAAATGAGTTCTAATAAATATAGTAAGAGCATGAAACTAACTTTTTAACATGCTATGATTAATTTTGTAATTTGTATTTATATATTGAAACATGTTTTACGTAACTACCATAAATTTGCTTATATATTATGTGTATTAAAATTTCATTAAATTCTTGATTTATTAATGAAAAATCAAGTTTGATGAAAGATTTTTATAGTTTAATCATCTATATATGTTATTGAACCTTAAGACCAAAGAAGATGATCAAAACAAGAAAATTTATGGTATATTGAAATGGGTCTAATATTGTCTCATAGAATTCAAGTAATCTTGAATGTTTGATAATGATTTTTGTGTTTTGATCAAAATTGATGTATGGGTCATGTAAATCTAGCATAAAATCATAGTTTTAGGTTAATAATTGCGTGAAAATTGATCAAAAACACAAAAAATGACCCTGGAACTTCAATGGGTCAAGAAAAACCCAGTCGGGTTGGTATGACCTGATTGTAGGTGGAAGAAGGCTAAGACTCACATCCCAGTCAAAGCCCACATGCACAGAGAGGCACGTGTGGAACACGCACCATCAATTCTGGTCTGCTTCAGCTTTTTTTTATACCTGAATATTTTATTATTTTTTATTTGTTTAGTGATTTTTTTAAATTTTTTAAATCACGTAAAATATTTATTATTTAATATTAATGTTTAATTAAATAATAAATATGTTTATGCGTAAATAGTTTACGATTTTTATTTCATGACAAAATATTTTGGCATGTTAAGAATATTTTGGTAGTACGTACTCTTCCTTGATAGTGTCCAAAAAATTCGTACTCTCAACCTAAAAGTTAAGTGCATATATCTATAATAAAGTTTCTTGTTAGAATAAAAATGTAAATGTGCACATTCCTATGTCATGAAATAAATACATTATGATCTTATGCATATTTTTATGTGACTTAAGGATGCATATCATATATCATGCCATGATTTTTTAAATCAGTTATAGCATTACAATTAAAAATTCTATTGTAGCATGTAAGTTTTTACTACATAAAGAATCGATGTTATTAAGAATCTAAATCACTAGCTTGGTATTAGCTAAAGCATTTTAAGTTACATGATTTAGATAAATTGTTTTATGTTATGGTAAACATTAATAAAGTTTTATGTTATGAATTTATTTGGTATATACTTGAGTTATTAAATCATGTATGCAATTATTTATAGTATACAAACATTATGTCATTATAAAGAATCTAAATCAATTGCTTTGGAATACCCATAGCACCTTAAGTTGATTGATTTAGTTAAATTAGTAATTATTTAAAATATTAAATTAGTAGTTATTTAAAATAAAGTTTTCTTTAAATAACTACATATGAAGGCATTAATATGTAACTATTTATGCTATAATTGCAATAAGTTAACATGATTTAATATTATATTCTGCTGCAATTATTAATATGCAATAAAGAATTATGCATATATTAAGAATGTCATCATTAGAGTTCTAAATAGCTAGCTTAAAGCCACAGCATCGTAAGTTGGTTGATTTAGATGACAAATAGTATTTATTTAAAATAAAGTTTCCTTTAAATAACTACTTAAGAAAATGACATCGATAAAGAATATATTTGCGATATGCAATAAGTTTTATGCATACATGTTAGATGTTATTATTAAGTTCTAAATTATTAGCTTAACGGTAGCCATAACATCTTTAATTAATTGATTTAGATAAAATAATAGTTATTTAAAACTACATAAAGAAAAATTACATCAATAAAGTGTTAGATTATGAAATTAGTTATTTTACCCCACAGGAAAATAAATTAATTTTGTAAAATGGTTAAAGGATAAAACAATATAACATTAAAGTTAAATTTTCCTAGGCCCACAGGTATGGATTATTTAATTTTAGTATTTTAAAGTTATTGTTTTATCATTAAAGTTATGTAAATTCATATGCATGATGCACCTCTACCCACAGGAAGGTTTGGATTTACATTTGAATGTAAAGTACTTTATTCAATTAAAGTATAATTCAATTAAAGTAGAATTCTTTGTATTTTACAGCAATTTCTATTATTATGATTAATAAGGCTACTATAATAAAATGCTATTCGATAATGAAAAATTACTCTAATAAAGGAGTAAACTAAGTTATTTTTGGTAAAAAACCCTTGACTTCGCATTTCGTATGGACAGCTTGTCCTCAACGAATAAAGTGCACAAAAGTAAATATATTTGGATGTACAGTTGGAGCAATCTAACCATTTAAAGATAAGGTACAATAAATCTTATATTATTAAATCAATTTGGATTTTATCCTAATTATTATAAGGTCAAGGATTATTGCAAAGCCACTAAAGACCATATTGTTAAATTTAATAAGGTTTTGGCTTTCACCTTGATAAGGAAGCTTTCAGGAATAAAGTGCAATAATTCTAAAAGTTATGCATTAGCACATTATGGGATTTGAGAGACATTGTTGGTTGACTTAAATCTTCAAAATTAAGTTTTTCGAGTAAATCGTTTATCACTTTCATATTCAACCTTTTTTTCTATTGAGTATGAACATGAGAAACGCATATAAAGAAAACGGTCTATCAATGAACTCTTAGTTATATGTGTTCAAGAGGAAAAGAGATTAAAAAATGAGAAATTAAATTCAGTTAGCCTAGTGACTTAAGGTAAAAAGTGATAAACAGGCAAATGTGTTATAAAGATGAAAAAGGACAAATACCAATAAGGAAAATGGCATCAAGTTCTTCATTTTGTTTTAAATTGAACACATAAAGAAAGATTGCCTAGAGTATAAAAGGGACTTAAAAATATATGTAAAATCATTTTGTATGAATCACTTTTAGTGATGTTCCTAATAATATATGGTGGTTGAACTTATATTCAATGAATTATATTTCTATAACCATTCAAGGTTTCATAAAATCAAGAAAACCAAAGGAATATGGAAGAAAGATCTACCATAGAGATCGTTAAAGACTATCATAATCATTTTTTTAATTAAAATTTGTTTTAAAACTTAAAAAAGATTTTATCTTTTATTTTAGAAATTTTCTTATTTAAAAGAGTTTTGAATTTAAATTTTTAAGTTCTATTGTTGAATTTTTTTAAAAAATTTTTTATTAGATTTTTCATCATTAACTTGGATCCTGATTGTGAGAATAAGTTTGTTAAATATTTATATGATTTCTAGT
>JBBYHO010505730.1:3861-21494 GCA_038382025.1 Adansonia gregorii | reverse complement strand
TTTGCTTCTTCTTTCCCTTTTTTTTGATTGTTTATTTTCATTCACTAAATCACACTCCAAAAGTTTATTGTTTGGATCTCTCAAGTTTGTCTACCAAAATTTTAATTTATCAAAATTTTGAGAAATCAATTTAGCCCCTCTTGATTTCATTGACCACCTAAAGGTCTAACAATGTATTTCCTTATGCAAATATGAAGGGATACTTATGAGAGATAGGTAATTTACACCCTGAAAAGTTTTTCATGCTATATAGATGGTTACTCACAAAAACGAATAGCTTCTAATAATTGAGATACTAACCTCACTATGGAGTTTGATTGGAATCTACTGCAAATACATCTGCACGATATGTGTCAAGTAAACAATCAAACATTTTATTTTACCCATATATTATCATACTTATTCAAATTGATAGGTTTTCGAGAACAAAGTAGTCCCTAATGAACATAAGACAAAAACCCACAAAAAATAAAAGGTTAAAAGATAAAAATAAAAGCGATTATATCTAAATAATGTCAGAAGCCAAAAACCAAGAACCAATTGAGACGTAGCTAGTCATGGGCCTAACTCTCTAATTGAGTCTCCAATGGGTCACCAAGCTGTCGCCATATACCTTTTTCATCTACAAACGATCCAAAGCGAGTGTAGTTGCTTAAAAGATATATATGGTGTTATGGTTGAGCTTTTAGGCTATCCCTTAATCGAGATTTGAATTAGGCATAATAATATGAAGGAAAGAGAAACTGTCGAGCAAATCGCTCATCCAACTAGTCTAGGGAGGCTACCATAAAGTGGAAAAAAATTTGGAGTTACCATCAATCATTTTGGGCTAGGCATGATTAGGTGCCTATTGAAAAAAAATTTGAGTTACAAAGCTCAATTAGGTTTAGGAGTTAGTTATGTGTAGGAAGGATCAACACCCCCATGATGCCCAAAATTAGTACCTGCTAACTATATCTCACTTCAGTTTTGACTTAATTGATTTCACTTTATCATTATTTCAGTACAACCCTCTTTAATGCATGAAATTTTGTAAATTATAGATTCAAGTTTTCAAAGAAAACTCATGTCACCTATGTACCTCAAAGATATGGGGAACATACAGACTTGTTATGGAAATAATCTTTGAATTAAATTTTGAAAATTTAGTTATTCCACATTAAGCACTAGAGAGACATCGACGTGGGATATTGCCTTGTAATTTGTCTAAAATAATTTTAAAATATGAATGCACAATGGTCACTATAAAAGGAAACATGTTAGTAATACGAAAAAGAATACAATCATAACGCACATGAACAATCATACAAAAACATAAAGAAAATAAGGGACGATCGGGATGTATCTCATAATTATCTTTAATTATTGATAAATAATCAGGATGATAACTTTGAGACATGTTTGGATTTAGAGATAACTTAAAGGATAGAAAAAAAGGTTTTGATTCAAATGACCTAGGATGTTTGAAAGAGAGAATTTAGATTTTTAGTGAAAAACAAGGTTAAAGTGTCCCATTAGAAAGTGGGGTTAGAGTATCCCCAATGGTGATGGTTTCGGATGTGTTTTAAAGAAGGTTTTGATTAAAAGCCCTATTGGGAAATTATGAGAAAGAGAAAATTCAAACTAAAGGTAAAGAGTAGGGTTGGAGTATCCCTTTGGAAAATGGGTTGGAGTATCCCTAAAGGTGAAAATTTTAGATTTGTTTAAAAAAAGTTTAGATTAGTAGTCTCCAAAATGTTTAAGAGAGAGAAAATTTAAGTTTTGAATAAAAAGTGGGATTGGAGTGCCCCTTCGAAAAGTGAAGCTAGAGTATCCCCAAAAACTAAAATTTTAATATTATAGAGAAAAGGAACATTTAGATAAAAGGTATTTTAAAAATAGAACCTGAGAGTTTGAATAAAATTATTTTTTGTTTTAGCCTTGATCTGAGCCTAGACGACTTGTGTTAGATTGCGCGACCTTACGAGGAGTCAATTAGGTACACTTTAGGAAGTTCAAACATATCAATAAAAGTGATCAAGGAAGTTAGGTTGATTTTAATTGCAAAAATAAGGGACAGCATCGCTGTCTCTCTTCGTAAATTTGTTATGGGTAAATTTGAAGCGGTTAGGAATCAAACGAGGTACCATTGGACAGGTGACTTGATAAGCTTTAATATTAAAAATTCAAAAATCCTAGAAAATCACTTGCTATGTGGAATTAATTTTTGAAATTAGGTTTGTTTTGACACTAGCAACCTATGTAGGGGAAAGGGCATAATAGAATTTGGAAAATTATTTTGGACTCATTTGGTATAATTAATCATAAACGATACCTTTCTAGGGAAGAAACTTCATGACTTTTCTAAGAAAAATATTTTAAAATTCAGAAAAATAATTTGGTAGGCTGAAATGGCCCAAATAGAATGCAGTTTGCTAGTTCCAAAGCCTTTAGATACCAAAGTTTTGATAAATCATAACTCCATCATCTAGAATGATCCAGTTGCAGACAAGATACTATTAAAAAGGTAATTCGATGCTCTTTCATTGATAAATATTAAAAAAATTCCAAAAAACATGTTTGGTCTTAAAAATAATTTTTTAATGGTAAGCATAGTGCTGCTAGAGCAAAAAAAGGGAAAGTTTTTAGTATTTTTGGGTTTCTCAAGACTAGACTCAAGCTAAGAACGTTCGAACATCGTGGCAGAAAAGAATGGGTGAAATGAGCACCATGAATTCATCCTATAATCACAAAATAGCTTGGATGATGAAACAACCTATTGACCATGCCACAAATGAGGGTGCTAGAGTCAAAATCAAGGCTTAATATTTTATAAAATAAAATGATCATTTTTTAAGAAAACAACATTTGGGAGTTTATTCAACCATGAATCTAGACCTAAAAAGTTTGATTTGTTCCCAAGATAGGAGGACCAATTCGATAATGATATTAATTCCATGCTAGTCTCTATCTATTAGAGGTAGCATAGATTAACTGGAACTTTTTGAAAATCAGATTTTTTGGAACAAACAAGCATATATTTTAACAAAAATATTATGAATGAAATGTAACATGCATAACAGTGAATATGGACAATACATTCAAACAAATAAGATGGTATTTTGATAAGGGGGAGATGATAAAAATGTAAGAACTTAACAAGTAAGATGCATGGGAATGGTAGCCTTATAAATGACATCTAGAATCAAGCCATGTATGATCGTATGAACATGTTTAACCAAAAAAAAAACATGCTAGAATTTTCAAGAAGACATTTTTGCTTTAAAAAACCTACCAAAACACAAGAAAATCCATGAATATGCTCAAGATACTTTAGGTGAACATTAAATATAAGATGAATATGTGAAGGTGGATGAAACATGGGAAAAAATTCATGAACAGAAACCGTTGTGATGGCGAAAATAAATCATGGCATATTTGACCACCAAACAACATTATGGCATCAAAAGGATCATTAAGCCTAAGACTAACACAACCAAGGCCATAATTTTGCATGAAAATCTTGGAAGGGTCATGGTAGCATAAAAAGGTTACTAGAATGATGTAAATGCTAAAAAATAAAAACATAAGCAGAGCAAGAAAAGGAAATATGCCAAAGGTTTCAAGCTTCAGCGTTTTTCTCTGAGCAACAATATTAAGTTCATTTTTTTCCTTCTTTTTAATGTTGAACATCAAGAAAGTGATGAAAAAAAGAGCTTTTTAGTTAGAATATTGATGGAAGGGGTTTTAAGAGGAATAGAGGGTTTTGGAAGTGAGTGGAATAGAGGGTTTTAGAAGGTTTTTGGTGGTGGTTTCAAGGAGCTACACGAATGGAGAAAAGATTTTTGTTTTTTATTAACTAGGAATAATGAAGGAATGTATGAAAGTGATTGCTCTCTATTGAGAATATGTGAATGTAATAGGTTTTTTGGCTCTTTGTGTCAATGTATATGTCTCTATATATCCTTCTCAACTGAGCCATAGTTGGCATAAATAGCCATGTGACCACGAAGACAAAAAATGCAAAACGTAAGGGCATTATGAGGTTTTGGTGCATATACCTCATGCAAAAACAAAGTATTGTGCTTAGCTATGATGCAAACTCATTGGTTTCTTCGAAAAAATAGAAGATCAAGGCTATTTGATATAGCCAAGCATTGAGAAAAATTTTCCTTACCCTTTGGCAATTTGCATAATGTCATAAAATATCCCTTATCAATGGCTATTTAGGCCTAAAAATTTTGTCTAAATCTAATCACAAGTCAAAGGCTGAAGCCTGGCATGAATTTGACGATTTTTGGTGCAAGAAACATGTTTGGATTGAATTTTTAAATAAATAGGGCAAGGGCAGAAAAATGGCTTGAATTAGGCAAAAATGCCTTAGTGTATCATTACATAATTTAATTTTGCCCATGAGTATCGATACAATGAAGCATGTATCAATAACAAGAGCCAAAAAAGTTTATAGTCTCAAGACTTAGACGTATGCATCAATACTTCATAGGCTTGTATCAATAATTTTTTTTGAATACTGATACATTTGGCCAAAAATCACAATTTTAGCTACTATAAACGTCTATATCGATACAACATTCAAAGTATCGATACCACTCATTAGGTCTCAATACTAAACCCTTTTGTATTGATACTACATGTGAAAATTTAAATTTTTAACTGTGTAAAAGCTTGGTAATAATATCTATGCACTAATATGAGTTGTATGTACTGTAGCTCTCTGTACTACTCATTTTAGTTAAAAATAATAAGAAATTGACATGTGCTTCCAAGAATGCTCAAAATAATTACCTCTGATGCCCTAGATGATGGCCTGCACAAAATAAGGTGTCTATATATGTTTTATTCTCTTATGGTGTCTTGACTCCTTGGTATTTGCTATTGCCACACTATTATCATAATAAAGTGTAATAGGTTTATCCATAGCAAGAATTACCATAATGTCTCTAAGGAACTTACAGAGCCAACTCGTTTCCTTGAATGATTTAGAAGTAGCTACATATTCAGTTTCCATTGTGGAGTCAGTCGTATAAGTTTGTTTTACACTCTTCCACATAATGGAACATCCTCTTAAAACAAATATAAACCCAAAAGTTGATTGCCTTGAATCTTTAAAAGTTTGGAATTTTAAATTCGTGTATCCCATAGGCATCAGGTCTTCTCCAAAATATACTAACATATAGTTCCATATTCTTTTAAGATACTTGAGTATATGTTTCATGGCTTGCCAATGCTTATTACCAAGGTTTGACTAATATCAACTTACAATACCAACCACATAACAAATATCTAGTCATATGCAAAGCATAATGTTCATAAAACTACCCATAGTAGATACATAAAAGACTTTCTTCATGCACTTTTTTTCTTTAGATGTCTTAGGGCAATACCCAATAAAAAAGTAAATCCCGCCATAGAGGGTTGTAAACCTTTTTTGGCATCTTGCATTGCAAATCTTTCAATAATTATGTCAATGTATGAAGCTTGGGATAAAGCCATATTGGTAGAGAAGCAAGCATAGTGGCATGATTAAGCATGCATACCCACAATGCTCAATCGTTCACCTGACATGACTATTTGGGGCCACTAGGGTTAACCTTAATGATGCACTGAGGCATATGTGCAAAAATGCGCATGTGCACACCATTCTGGGCCAATGGCACTAGGGCACTAAGTCTCAGTGTAGCATTAAGCGCGCACACACCTACAGGTCCAGTGCATGAGCCAGCATAAGCCATGAAAAAATGTTGGGGTTTAGAACTCGGCATGTTTTCAAGCTTGATTTGCTAAAAAATTTTTAGGAAAAGGGCTCATACTTATAAAGGATAAATGTTTTAAAGGCTATAGAGAGGTCTTGAATTTATCAAGTAATAAGGATAAATTTTTCAAATATTTTATGGATATTAACAAGCAGATTACATAGGTAAAGACCAATGCATAATGATGGAGAAAAAATTCAAGACCTAAAGTTTACTTTGGATGAAATTATTTTAATCTTATTTTTCTTTTCTAATTTCTAGGATAGGATCATGGTTTGGCTAGTTAAATTTTCTATACATATGTTTTATTGATAGATGTATGTATATGTTTGATAACATGTGACATAAAATAGGTGATTGCCATTTAAACATATAATGATCATACGTATTAAAACCTTATATGTTCTAAAATATTATGTAGGAGAGGGTTTTAAACAAAACCCATGGCCTCCATTGTTGATCCATATATGAAAGCATGGTAACACCTCAGTAAGTAGTTAACCATTACCAGCATACTAGATTGGATCTCCTATGTGGAAAATGTACTTGGGTAGGTTCTATTTGAGATCATACCTCGATGACATGAATCGCACATAAACTGGGTTTTGTAAATAATGGTTATACACTTAAGATTAGTTTAATAATACCCTCCCCTTGAAACTCTGTTAGTTAAATTGGTGGCCGAACAAGTGGTTATTAATATATGGCTTAACCTATGAGGATTTAAGGTAACATATATTAATTGGATAGGATCCATGTTTTTGGCTATGTTTTATCATCACCCCTTGGTGGCTCAAGGTAGTAGATACTAAAAATTACTGTTGCGATACATGTTTTACAAGGTTTATTTTTCATGTATAAATATATTTATTTATGTTTAATTGTAAAATATCTGTTTCATATTTGCTTGAGCATTGTAATGCTTGGAATATATTTACTTGCTTTAGTTTAAATTGTCATCTACTCCTCTTATTCAAATTCTTACAAGAACAAATTGAATGAAAATAATTTTAAAAACTAGAAAAGAAATCTGCCAATTGTTTTCAGCTATGAGAAACACAAGTTCTTACTTAACAAATCTACCCACCTGAGCCTTCCAATGATGCACTTAATGGACAAACTTTTTTACAACACACTCTTTGGAAAGAGTCCAATCATATAGCCCATTATTATATGCTAGCTACCATGTCAAATGTCTTAGAAAAACAACATGATAACTATATTTCTACTCGACAAAACATGGATAACTTGGAGGATAGGTTTAAAGGCTAAGTCAAGTTTGCTCGATGGTCCAGTATTACAAGTTTAATAAACATAAGCAAAAGGTAGGCACTCTGGTAGAGGTTCATATACTTACACTTATGGGATACTTTGTTGAGACTACTGAAAATAGTGCTGAGTTAGAATATAACACACAGATTAAGATGGTGTCTACAACAATTTCTAAAGATTTTACGAGCTTCCAAGCCATGTATAATCTAGCTAGTAAAGAGTTAGTTCTCACTTAGCTCATAAGCGAGTTACAAGTGTATAAGCTTATGCTCAATAATGGTAACCAACCTAAGGGAGAGGCAAATCTAGTTGTTGCTTCTAATTTTGGTTCTAGGAATAAGAAAAAGAATAATCAAACACCAAGAAGCAAATGACTTTCAAGTCTTTTATTCTTCTTGAATCCGAAAGTAAAAAAAAAAAAGGAAGAAAAAGTAAAAGGGCCTTAAAATGGCAAAGTGCTTCTATTATGGAAAGGCTGGTAACTTTAAGAAGACTTACAAGGAATTCCTAGCCACTAAGGGCAAGGAAGGTAAAGATCTTATTTATATTGAAGCTTGTTTAGTGGAAAATTTAAAATACACTTGATTGCTTTTAGGGCCACAATCATGTTTATGTTTTTTTATAGGGGTTAAAGGAAACCAAAGGTTAGCTTAATAGAAGTCTTTCATTGAGAACTAGAAGTGGGAGTGTGGTGTTAGCTAAAGTAGTGGGAGACATACATCTTTATTTTGATGAATTTAGATTCATTTTGTTAAAAGACTACTTTTATGTTCCTAGGTTTAAGAGAAACCTTATTTTGGTTACTTGTTTAATAAAGATTCTTATTCAATTTCTTTTGGTAAAACTAACATGATTCTTAAAAATAAGTCTTTTATTTGTTTTGGATGGATGAATGGTAATCTTTACTTGATCAAACCAAAGATGTGCTCACTGCTTGACACTAAATTAACAAATAAATCTAAAAGGTTAAAAACATTTCACTCTAATAAGGCATACCTTTGGCATTTAAGACTTGGTCATATTAGCCAAGAAAGGGTTCAAAGATTAGTGAATAGTAGTAAATTAGAATCTCTAAAGGAGGTACATCTTCCCTAATGATCTTATCTTGGAGGTAAAACAACCAAAAGGCCTTTTGGAGCAAAAGCCACAACGGCCAAAGATCTCCTCGAAATTATGCACACAGGTATGTGTGGCCTTATGAATGTTAAAGCACGATGAAGGTATGAGTACTTTGTATCATTTATAAATGACTACTCAAGGTTTAGATATATGTATCTGATGCACTGCAAGAGTGAAACCTTTGACAAGTTCAAAAAGTATCGTGCAAAGTTGGATAGCAATTAAGTAAATTCGTTAAGACATTTCAATCTGATCGAGGTGGTGAATATCTCTAATAAATTTTTGGGACACCTTGTAAAGAATGGGATTTTATCCTAATTGACTGCACAATGTACTCCACAAAAAAATGGTGTAGCTGAGAAAAGCAATAGAACCTTACTAGATATGGTACAATCCACGGTAAGTTATTTAGAGCTACCAATGTCATTTTAGGGGCATACACTACAAATAGCCTATTACATTTCAAAGCAAGTTCTAACCAAATCAGCTCCTAAGACTCTAAATGAGTTATGTATATGCAAGAAACCTTTTCTTTGACATATAAGAATATGGGGGTGCCTAGCACATGTGTTGGACAAAGATGCAAAGAAGTTGGAATCACATTCAGAACTGTGCATGTTTATAGGATATCCTAAAGGAAAAAAGATAGGATCGTTTTATAACTTAAAGGAATAAAATGCTATTGTTTCAACCGATGCAATTTTCCTCAAGGAGAATTGCATGAATGACTTTAAGCCTTGAACTAAAGTGTTGCTTAAGAAACATTAAGAGATAAAATTGCTCCACATATTTTAGTCTTGGATGCTATTCCATGTTTTAGAGAATGACAAGCAAATGATTAACCGCCTAAAGAGCTTTGTCATAGTGGCTGGATTTCTAAGAAACCTAATTCTTCACGTACCATGGTGAGATTTATCAATCTGAGATCATGGAAAATGAAAATAATCCCGAGACCTATGATGAAGCCATGAGGGATGTTGATGCAAGAATTTGGAAAAAAGGCTATGAACACTAAAACAGATTCTATGAAATCTAATTCGATCTAGGGGCTTATAGACTTTTCTAAAGGGATTAAACCCATTGGACGTTGTAGGTTTACAAGTCAAAACCTTTAAACCTAGACTAGTAGTAAAAGGATATACGCAAAAGACTAGCATTAACTATGATGAAATGTTTTCACTTATTACAATGCTAAAGTCCATTCTCATTTTACTATTCATGGTTACTGCTTCCAATTACGAGATCTGGCAAATGCACATCAAGACAACATTCTTAAATAGCCATCTTGATGAAAGCATCTATATGATTCAACCAGATAGGTTTGTAGCAAAAAGCCAGATTGTAAAAGTTTGCAAGTTGCTTTGGTCCATTTACGGATTAAAGCAAGTCTCCCACTTATGGAGCCAAAGATTTGATCAAGTGATCAAGGTTTTGGGATTTGAGGAAAACTTTGATGAACCTTATGTTTATAAATCTATTAACGAAGGCAATGTAGTCTTTCTAGTCTTACACTTTAATAACACACTACTCATTGGGAACTATATGGGGAACTTGTCATTAGTCAAACTATGTTTGTCATAATAGTTTGACACGAAAGACCTAGGGAAAGCTAATTATGTTTTACGCATTCATCCCTTTAGAGATTAAAAGAATAAAATGATAATTTTATCTTAAGATTCATATGTAGATAAAATTGTCAAAAAGTATGCAATGCAAGATGCCAAGAAAGGTCTATAACCCTTCATGGTAGGATTCACTCTTTCGTTGGATGATTACCTTAAAACATTCAGAAAAAGAAAGCACATGAAGAAAGTCCCTAATGTATCCACTATAGGCAGTCTTATGTATGTTATTCTTTTTACACGTCCAAGTATTTGTTATGCAGTTGGTATTGTAAGTTGATATCAGTTGAATCATGGTAACAAGCATTGGCAAGCCATGAAGAATATACTTAAGTATCTTAAAAGAATGAGGAACTATATATTAGTATATTCTAAAGGGAACCTAAAACTCATGGTATATATGGATTCAAACTTCTAAACCTATAAGGATTCAAGGAAATTGACTTCAAGGTTTGTATTTGTAAAAGGAGGTGCCATTGTGTGGAGAAGTGTTAAACAAACATGTACAATTGACTTCTAAATGAAAATTGAATATGTGGTTGCTTCTAAAGCATTTAAGGAAGCAACTTGGCTTTACAAGTTCCTTAGAGACCTTGAGGTTATTCCTAGCATGGATAAACCTATTACACTTTATTGTAATGATAGTACGACAATAGCAAATACCAAGGAATCTAAACATACAAGAGAACAAAACATATAGATAAGAAGTAAACTATTATAAGAGAATTGGAGATGAATGGAGTTGTTTAAGTCTGCAAAATTATATCTAAGGACAACCTTGCTAATCCTTTTACTAAAACTTTGGTAGCTAGGAGTTTTGAAAGGCAGGTCGAGGGCATGGGGATGCAAGATATGACTTATTTACTCTTTTAAGGCAACTAGGAAATTGTTAGGAATGCCTTAAGAATGAAAGACATTTTTTATGTATTTCTTTACTTTGAATCGATTTTTCATATTTAGATATTTGAGGATTTATTATATCATTGGCTATTTTATCTTTATTTATTTCGTGTTAAAGTAAATGTAAGCAAATATAGCTCATTTACTACTTATGTTCATACCATTAGGATGTGGCATGTAATGGATTTTATATGCGAGAAGACAACATTTTAAGGTAAGTAGTCCAAATATATAATTCATAGTCTATGGGGTTAATATGAGTAATTAACTCATGATAAGACTATAATGTCATTTAAATCCAATTAGGGTGATGGCTTGTTTTGGTAATCTAGAGCAAGTTGACTCCTTAGTAGAGACATAGCTATATGGCTTAGAGGTGGTGATATATCAGACTAGACCAAAGTGCAATTAATCCATGGCTAAGTCCATTTACTTAGATTAATTCACTTTAATGTTCATTGTGTAAGTACTTTAATCTTGGGTAGTAATTGACTCCATGTGTATAACTTGTATTGTTTGACGTTTCAAAGGCTAAAATGTCTCAAGGTAGTAAGCTATCAGACCAGCTCGTTGGGTATATAACTTATATTCGATGAGAGCTTTACTTCTAGATATGGAATCATAACTCTCATAAAAAATCAAGGTTATCCTCTTAAAAAGCATTATACCGGATAGTGAAAATGGTCAAGGCCTTATTCATTTGTTTGCCAAGTGACAAATTGTTAACATGTAGTGAACAACCATTTTCAAAAAAAAAAGTATAATGGAACTTTAAAATAAGGTGATCAAGTAGGCTAAATGGACTTTCAACCTTAAGTTGATCATGGATATCATATAAAGGTATTACATAAATGACAAGGTCATCGGACTTAAAGGATATTTATAAAGCTTACGTAATAAGGTATATAATTGGGAATGCAGTCTTAGGTCTTTAGTGGCATGACTATGAGATTAATAATTATGTGATTAATTATTCTAGATAGAATAATTAATACATATATTATTAAAGCCTAATTATATATATCCAATCGGTCTCTCCACTAGCTCAACATAATTCCTTAATGGATGGTTATCAATTGAAAAACCTAAAGTCATATGATTCTTAATCTGGTGAAGTGGTACACCGGATTCACTCACTTTAGAAGTATAGGTATTTTCTCTAGTTAGTAAATGAAAATAATTTTTAATTTTATTTATTTAAAATATATATTTAATTTGATTAAATATTTATTTAAGACAAGAATTAGTTATTTAAATTAATTATATTTATCTTTTGATAAATATATAAATTAATTTAAATTAAAAATATGAAAAATTAATTATTTATATAATTGATATGATATCAATAAATTATTGTTTAAATAGTTTTTTATAAATTAAATATGAATAATATTCTAAGTAAATTAAGAAAATTGTTTTATTTATTTTTTGATTAGAATTAATTATTTTACTATAGTTAATTTCATTTTGATGATTAGTACATAATTATTCCATTAGAATAAAATTTGCAACAATTTTATTTCAAATTAAAATTGGAGTTATAAAAAATTATTGAGTTAAATAATATCTATAATTTAATCACAATTAATTAAGCATTTAGATTAAATAAGCTAAACTCTATAAAACAAATTAGGCCAAAAAATTGTCTAAGAACACTAGGGCTCGGCTAAAATTTGGTGGGGACTCATATTAGGGTTGATGCCATGTTTAGGTTTAATAAAGGTGGTAAAATAATTACTTTTAATTAATAAAAAAATTATGATCACCTTGTTATCTAATATAAATAAGAGGCATATGCAGAAAATTTTAGGTTAGACCATTTGTGCCATCTTTAGAGGTTTCTAGTGACAACATCTCATGATTTTTAACTTACTGGCATAAAAGTGGTCTTCAAGGAGAATCAAGCCATATGAATTTAGAGTAGATTAAGACAAAGAGTGCCCACACACTTTACCATCTGGGAATTAGAAAATAGTAGAGAAGGCTAGTTAGTTGAAGCTTATCTAGGAATTCTTAGATAGCATATTCAAATCTACAATTAGGTAATTGATTATGGTGGTTTTATTGTATATAACAATACCATCTAGTACGATTCAATTTTAAAATTTTTTTAAATTTTGTTGCATAAACTATTTTTTTCTTATATGGTTACTTTCACAAGTGCTAGGAACTATTTGCTAATTTTTTTCTTGGATCAAGAATGATTCTAGACCTCAATAGATGTTAGCAATGCACACTAATAGACAGGGAGAAATTTGGTTTAGGGTTTCCATGTTTTTGGTTGTTTAGGATTTATAGTGTCTATTATGTCTCTCTACTCCAAAAACCCTAATAGATATATATTTATACATTTAAATTAGGTTAAGCCTAACTAATGAGTCCGTTAAGCCCATTACCGTAAAACCCGAGTGGTGCCACACTTGGTATTTTCATAGGGATCCAAGTAAAACTCTTTTAACCAATCCATTTACGATTGTGCATAGCTATTAACTATTTAATATCATGGTCTAATCCCACACTAATGTAGCTTTCATATTTGCACCTAACCATATATCAAGTCCAAATAAGTTTTGCTCAAAACAAAGCCCATTAGATTCAATAAGTAGGGCTTTCGACTAGCCTCTATTTATATGCAAGGATATTTAATTCTCAATAAAATTTCTTGCCTAAGTAAAAAAATTTACTTCATGTAAATATAATTGGATGATTATCAAATAATTATTTAATTTGCCATAAATAATTTTTGGTCCAAAACCAAGACAACTTTATTGTCATGCCTACTATTAAGCATTAAACTCATAAGACATTTTTATCTTTGTCAACATGTTAAGACATCTCTAATTAGATTTCCCAAATACAATTCATATCCTAAATAACATTTAATTGAACTAATTCAATTAGGTCCTCTTCATTATACCTTTTATTTAATTAATTCGTACTTAATTGAATTCTAAATTTAATCCAACAAATCTATCTTATTGTCTGTGACCTATTAGGTTCCTAATAAGGTGGAAATGAACATAATTAATCTTGTTAACTACATTCAAGGATCAAGAGTGAGATCTGACAAGCCTTCGCGACCCCTCAAATGTTGAAAAGTTAATGTGACCTCATCAAAACCTTTTAGTGACCTACCTATCAATGTAATTTAGTGTTTTCACCAAATATCCTAGATTAAGCATAGGCATGGTAAAGTGCTTACTCATGCTTAGTCCATATTAGTCCTTACAACTCATGGTTAATGATCATGAACCTTTAAGGAACAAAATCTCAAAATTCTTTTACAAAAGACTTTAATCCAATTAACCTTATTTAAAAACAATTAGGACATATATTCAATGTCATAATGAGTGGTGAATCCTCCCTGGATCACTCCTTCACCTCCATCTACTTCATGCCATTCACCTATTTGTGATGCTCTCTAAGTAAGTCTTTATACAAGATGACTTACTATCACAAGTCCAAGAAATATTTACACGACTAGCGTATGAGAACAAATTCCATAGATGCTTAAGTGACTAATACCGAATGGAGTTCTCATATAAGCCTCGTTTAGTGAAATTGTTTCCTAAAGCAAACATCCCTATGCCATCCCAAGTCTTTTGCATATTTCAACCTATGAGACCTATTGCTTACTTCATAAGTTAGAAGGCATAAGATAAGCTAGTCTTTGAGCATCATTAGTTTTAGGATGGTGGTTTTTTAAATGGAAAAGGAAGAATGGCATAATAAAAGAGGAAAGAAATATGGCATCAATGGTGGCTTCCTTGCTTAGGGCAGTAACTTTTGGAGAGCTTGAGAGAAAAAAATTTTTCTCTTCATTTTTTATCACTTCACAATAGTTATTTTTTTAAGTTACAAGCAATGTTAAACATCCCCTTTCTAATTCCCATAGTCAAATACAACCTCTCATAAAGGGAGAGTTTTGACCAATTACTAATTACTTGCATAGGTAAAACTCTTTCACTTAAAGTGATTTAATTTAATCGCACCACTCACCTATGCTAGCCGAACTATCGCACATAATGGGAACTATCCTTTTCAGCCAATTCATAATCTATGTAGACATAATTCTAGCTTGGTGTGCCATAGATCATCTAGCTAAGTAGGTTTCTAATGAAGATTTAATTCATAAATCAAACTCTTTATTTATCCAATAAATAACTTAATTTTTCATATTTAATTACCATATAATTGGAGAATAGGATAAATAAGTAAAAAGCCATTTTAGCTAATTATTTATCCTATTTATGAATTTTTATCTAAAGAAAATTCATAATTAAATTAAAATAATTTTAATAATAATAATAATCTTTTTAATATTAATTATCTAAATATTTAATATTTTGATAAGATTATCCAAGGAATTTCGGCTAGGATATTATATACGTGTAATGTCTTAATTCAGACACTATCCATCTAGACATGGAATGTTTCAATTTAGACATTATCGAGACAAGATAATCTTATCTATTGGATCTTAAAAAGACAACAAAATCTTAGATGTCACAAATCTAAAATTTTTGTCCTAAATTGATTTTTAATTGAAATTTTCAATTAAGTCCTCCATTTAATTACCTTTTATTTAATCAAGTTAAATTTAATTAAATCTCGATTTTAATTCGAGAATTATAATCTTATTTGTGTGTGACAGATTAGGTTCCTAACATGTTGGCAATAAACATAATTAATCTCATTAATCATGTTCATAGATCAAGAGTGGGATCTAGCAACCTATCATGACCACCCAAATGTTGAAAAGTCAATATGACCTCATCAGAACCTTTCAATAATCAACTAGCACTATAATACAGTTCTTTCACCATATATCCTAAAATAAACATAAGCATAGTACAGTGCCTACTTATGCTTTAATCCATGTTAGATCTTTCAACTTAAGGTTAATAATCATGAATCTACAAAGAATTCTTTTTCATAATTCACTATGCTCTACTAAAGATAGTAATCTAATTAACCATAGTTAAGATCATTTGAGATATGTCTCCAATGTCATTCGAAGTGGTGAATCCTCTCTGGATTACTCATGTATCTATAATACAGTTCATGCCATACCTAATACCATCATTATTTGGTACCCATCCATCATAGACCCATTCGTAATGGAACAAAGTATAGCACTCCCTTACAAGATGACTCGATATCACAAGTCTGAGGACTATTTACATGATTGGCACATAAATATTTGATAGACACTTGAGTGATTAATACTAATAGAGTTCTCATATGAGCTATGTTTAGTGAACTTGTTTCCATAAAACAAGCACCTATATGCCATCCTCAAGTATCCCATTTACTTCAAATTCTATGAAATCAAAGAGTTGATGCATCCAATGCATGGAGGCTTAGAATGTATTAGTCTTTGTGCATTGTCAGTGCTCTATTTTGAAAATATAATGATGAAGAACATTTTTAGAAATGAATAAAGGTCTCATTGTCATAACTATTTACTATCTTTGCAAGGCTATTATGTTTCAAGGGCTTCATCCAATTAGTGTTTGCTTGATAGTCAATCACACTGCTAACATGAAGGAAAACCTTTGCCACTATAATATAGTAACGTGTATATAATTAATTGATTATGCTATGTCCAATCCGATTGGTTAAAGGGCATACACCAATATCTCCTAATTACACTTGAAAATTTGTATTACTGCACTAGGAGCATATATCTGATTCGTAGGTAAACTTTATTACAAATCATTAAACAGTTTAGATCACAATAAGACCTCGATTTCAATCCTATGGCTTTTTTGTCTTACAACTAATGGAATCAACTTATTTAGCATAATGGCTAATGATCCAAAACTAATCACTTTTGCAAGCCTTGACATAATGATTTATTTATTGGCTTTTGGATATAAATATGTAATCTCTTTGTTGGAACTTTTTCAAATGTTGCATCCAAGTGTTTATAACTTTGTTTGTCATTTTTTATGAATATCAACATTTTTAATAGTTCATGAATGCTCCTACTAAATCTTACATGTCTTGCAAGCAATTCACATCTTACTTAGAATTAAATTTTAGTTAATTAGGCTTTATTTAATTAAAAGGTATGAAATATGCAGACCAAGTTGTAGAATGATTCTGCTAAGATTTATTATGTAAAGGAAATTAAAGAGCATGGCAACCATATGCTAGCAATGATAGATATATGTTCATAACCTATCCTAAAAAAATTTCCTAATAATTGACCCAAAATGCCAAAATAATGTTCAAATCAATAAATCATAAAAGTTTCTTATAAACTTTCTTAAAACAGTTTGGCAAGCTGGATGTACATCAACTAGGTTGCTAACTCCATAATTTATCTTCATTTATCTTTCCCCTTGTCTTTTTCATTGGTCTCTATGGTATGTCAAACATATTTAGTACCAATAATCAAGTATCCCATACCAAAAGAAAGTAAAAGAATTTATGAATTATACTTGAGCTGAAAACTCCTTTTGACTTTTTACCCTTGATAGATTTAAGGTACTCTTTATAGTTTCTCCTCTAATGAAAAGCTTACCGCAATGATGGCAAATGCCCTTGTCATTCCCTTCTTAATCTTGAAACCACCTATAGGCTTCAAACTTTTTGAGCCAAGAGGCGTGCGCCACCTTGATTTCTTTTCTTTTTTTTTTTAATTTCGTAGAAGTTAAAGTAATTATATGGATAGCCTTCTATTGGTGAGAGACTTATCTGCCATGGTCAACATGTTTAATAATCTTAGGGGGATGTCTGTTTATGATTCAAGTTAAATTTTAGTGTTATTTATTTCTATGCTAGTGCACATATTGTAAACAAGAAATATAGTGATGAATGGAGTATTTTTACCATGAGGAATTAAACTAAATTTGCTAACTACTAAAATGAAACTAACTTAATCCTATCTAAATAATTAATTAAAAGATTGTAAAATAAAATTAAAATGATAGTAAAATTAACTAAATTAACAAAACAA
>JBBYHO010505699.1:2524-21504 GCA_038382025.1 Adansonia gregorii | reverse complement strand
AATTAGCAGATTTCTTTTCCTAGTTAGAAGCTTATCAGAAAACCTGTATAAATTGTCTAACAGATTTTTGTAATATAGAAAAAAAAAAGTCAGAATTTTACCCACAACTTTGACAAAGTATTTTTACTTTGCCTTGATTGGCTCTGATTTTCATCAGTTTAATCTTAGTTGACAACTTATTTTCAGGTTGAGAGTGGTTTGTTGACTGAGCCCTTGTGGGATGCTGCTACATTTCGATATTCATATCCAAATAATGGGATGTTTGTTCATGAATACACGATAAAACTTCTGAGTACATCTTTCCCAAACATGACTCGAGCTGAGGTATGATAACAGGTTCTCGTCCAATCAATTATTTTTTTTTTCTGAGTTGATATCACTGGTATATGTGTTCAGGTTACTCAATTTGTGAATGGTCAATTTGAGTTGAGAAATGATTTGTCCACGTTTAAGAATCACATACAAGACTTCCTTGTGCAATCAAAAGAATTTTCAGTTCAGGTAAGACTTTGAAGGAGCAAAACGAATATCCAATTCCTAGTGAGCTTGCAAATAGATCTGTGTTTATCAATGGTGGACTTTAATTAACTGTTAGTTTTAGTTAAAATTTAGAAGTTTCACTATATGGTCTTTAATCGTAGTAAATTTCCTATCTCCGGACACTGGCATGTGGTCTGCTTTCATGAGTGAACTGATCATTTCCCCTGATTTTCTGTAGGACAATAAAGATCGCTATGCAGAAGAGGCTGCTGTACAGAGGGAAAGGAAGCGGCAACAGAAGCTTTCTTCCCGGTGCTCATTGCCCCAAACAAGATACAAGATGAGATGTTGGACTCGTATATCTGGCTAGTTTTTGCTCGGAAGCTGATTTGTTAAATTGACTTGGCATGGGTTGGAAGCTAATTTTTTAAATTTTGACTTGGGAGTTAGGTTGCACCTCGGTTTTACCAGAAAATACAGCATTTTTTGCCCATTGTTTCTCATCTTTCATGAATCTCGAAGGTGCTGTTACACGTAGGTTTGGCTGCTTGAGACGCTGGCTGTGTGTCTATCGGTGATGTGTAGAATATTTAGGTGTTTGACATAGGGATGTGTATATATCTGAATCCCAGTCATTGTAGGGTTTGTGAGCTCCAGCTTGATACTTGTGATGGTGGTTGGGATGCAAAGCATTCTCTGTGCAGAGGACTGGTTTTGAAGTTTGTTGATTCTTCTTAGGTTAAAATGGAATACTAACCTCGGATGAAGAGTTGTGCAGAAAATTTTGTTCCTTCTGCTTTTTTTTTTTTCCTTTCTCTTTTGATTCAAGCTAGGATGCCATTATTATGTGATTTAATGTTTAGCTATAGGGCTGTCTTTGTTTTCGACTTGACTTTGTACTCTCAAAGTTATGATAATGTACTTTTATACTTGTAATTGGTTTAATTGATCCTATTGATCAAATATGTACACACACACGCACACACAAGTGATCTTTTAAATCTTGGTTCCACTTATTGGATACAAGCCTGGACCTGGAGAATAAACTGAAGCAATTATGAAATCCCCAAAAATTTTACTATTGGTAAAAATTGAAGTCAAACTTAAGGTCAAAGAAGGGTGGGCATGTAAATTGGTTCTTAAACTACACCCTTTTTACTGTTTCGGTATTTAAGATAAAAATCTTCTTGATTAGGTACTTATATGCCATCAAGACAGTTATGTGATTTGATTGATCAATGATATGCGACAGATTAATGCCATTTCAAAATTTTTATCTTAATTTTTTTTTTCATTTAAAATAAAAATAAAAAATATAAATTGAAAATTGAAAGGAAAAAGAAAAGTAAAGGGGATACAGAAAGGGAAGGTAAAAGGGAAAGGAAGTAAGGAATGAGGGTTGGTGAAAGGGTTGGCTTGCTATTGATCTGCCCCGAGGCAGCAAGATCGATGGCAAATTAGGCCAAAAGAAAGACAGTGAGTGAAAACGAGAGAGAAAGAAGACGAGGATGGGGGAGGCTGGTTAATTTTAGCTTGATTGGCTCAAGGCATATTTGCCATCAATTTGTTTTAGGTTGATCAGGTTGTGGTTTTTAATGCCTCCCCTTCATCACTGGACCAGTCTTCATTAATATCAAACGGGTCAAATTCTACCTGAGGTAGCTGCAATCTTCATAAACTCTTTTAAAGATTTCAAATCCAAGTTTTAACAATACCGAAACTTTTCATCCTTACAGCAACACTTTCTTTCTAGATGCATATGGTTGCCTACAGGGCTTAACAAGCAAAAACTAACAGCTGTGGCTTATACCAACTTTGACTTGGTTGTAACCCCACGTCTAAATAAACTAATAGCACTAGTAGAGGCAATGGAGGCAAGCAGGGTTCGATTTATATGGTCCTTTAGAGTTAAATTAAAGGTACCTTTGCCTAATGGTTTCCTAGACAAGGTAAATGGTATGTGTAGACATCTAATTTTGTCCGAGTCATTTTTTTGTCAGTTCAAAAATATTCGAGATATAAAAATTGGGTACTTTTCCCAGTGGTGGTAAATTTCCTTCAGGAAATGTGCATTTTCAAGAGCTATTTAACTGTGCTTAAATTACTATATGTGCACGTAACAAAATTAGTGTCATTTCAAGGGTTGTGTGTAACAAATCTCAGATAAAAAACGAATTTCAAGGTAAAATAATTAACTTTTAATTTTATACTTGTGAAATTTAGAAATTTGTTTCTATGAATGTTACTATAGTCAAATTTTCAATTTTAAAGAATTTTTTGAGAATTTTTCATTAAATTTGGAAAGTTGACTATCATATACTTTTACAATACCAGTGTGGAATTTGTGTTGATATGTAATTCAAAAAATCAAAAATATCTAAGGAAAAAATCTTATTGGTATTTCATACAACAAGGTGTCAAGTTGTCTATTTTTATAATTAGTTTTGAATTTTTCGGAGTGCTATTAGTATCATACTCATAAAATTTTTTGAGAATAAATTGTTTTGGATTTAAGATTTTTCATCTTTATTATTTTTATAAATTAATATTTTGATCAATGTGATGTATAAAATTTATTTTTCTAAAATTTGAACATATTTTTGTAATTTTTTTGATTTTAAAATACGAGCTTTCCTTTATTTGTAAATTTTTTGATTGCATTTTTTCAAGTTTTTAAACTTCAAAATTCTTTAAATATTTCAATTTAACCATCATGAAATCATTTTGAAAAATTTATTTTATTTTACGAGTTTGTCAAGATTTTCTCCTATTTCCAAGATATAGAGTTTTCTACTCCGTAATTTTTTTTGAGGGGACTTTTCTGAGTTTATAATTTTTAAAATTCTTTAAATATCTTCAATAAATTCATATTAAATCAATTTTTTAAAATTTATTTTGTTTTATGAGTTTTGTATTTTCTTTCATAATTTCTCTCATTTCCAAAATAAGGAGTTTTCTACTTTATAAATTTTTTTGAGAGGATTTTTTTCTGTTTATAATTTTTAAAATTCTTCAAGTATTACCGTTTAATCATATTAAATCATTTTTGAAAATTTCATTTTATTTTATGATTTTTGCACTTTCTTTCATAATTCACCTATTTTTAAGGTACAAAGTTTTTTACTATGTAAATTTTTTTTGGAAAGTTTTTCAAGTTTATAATTTTTAAAATTCTTCAAATATAATTACTTTTTTTACATATAAAAATTTTTCCCGAGAAGAATTTTTCTCGTAAAATTTTACAAGTTTGCTATTTTTAATTTTTTTTGTAAAATTAAAAATTGTTTTTATTATTAGATTAAATTCAATTGATCATATGAAATTTTATTTCAAATACATAATTTTTAATTTTTACAATTTAATCCCTCTAATTAATTTTTACGGTATAATTTTATAAATTTTACAAATATCTTTTAAAACTCTCTAAAAATGATGATGTCATGCATGATGCAATTCACTAAATGACAAAATTAATTAATTTAAATCAAATCATTTAATTAATAAAAATCAAATCAAATAAATAATAAATAAAAAAATTTGTAGAATTTGGAGGAAGCCTCCACCGTCTTGCTATCCTTCATCTTTTATAGATAGGGGCTACATTTTCTTCATTTAAGCTTTAGCTAGGAGGAGGAGGAAAAATGGGAAAAAAAAACATAAAAATACATGAATTTTCAAGACTTTTTAAGATAAAATTCTTTTAAATTTCTTAATTTTTGTTCATTTCTTGTTTGATTCATGTTATTAATTAGCCAATTGAATATTTGTGCTCATGAATTTTTGCTCATGTTGAAAGGCCAAGAATGATGGCTATGATTAAAGTTTTTTATTTTTATATTTTCAGTTAATTTTCATTAGAAATAGTTTGATTTTCTTTAAGATTATTTGTGTTTGTTGATGTATATATTGCTATTTTAATGAATACATGTTTATATAGTTTTCCTTTGTATTTTCATGTTGTTTTATATCGATTTACTCATTATTTTTTTCATTTTTATTCTTATTCATGCTTAATAAAAATTTTAACACGTATATATGTTAATATTTATGAAAATATGAATTGCAAAAAAATTTTTTTAACTGAAATATCATGCTGCTAGAATCATGTAGGGGCTAATTTTGTGATGTTTTAATTTATTTAGCTTATGCAGCCACGTGTCTGCCTTTAGAACTTCGGATGATCTAAAGGGCATAGTGCGCTCGACTTAAAAATAAATGATGGTTGGTCATGGTCAAGCCTTTGAGTTACCCTTTGATCGGGATTTGGATTAGGCGTAACAATATGAAGGGAGAGAGACCGTTGGGCAAATCGCTTATCCAACTAGTCTTGGATGGTCACCATGAAGTGGCCATAAACTTGGAGTCACCATCGATCATTTCAGGCTAGGTAGGATCGGATGCCTATTGAAAACAATATTTTGAGTTACGAAACCCGAAACATCAATTTCAAGGTCTACAAGTTCTATGACACGGCACTTGACAATCATCGCCTAATTTTTATTTTTATTTTCTAATTTAATCATCTTTCAATTAAGTCCTGGGATGCCAAAAGTGGGCCCGGATAAAATGAGGTGTCTATAGCTGCCCCTCTTTGCCCTTGCTAAGTATTAGGAACATGGCAAAGATAAATATACACCATTTTGTTTGGGTAGGATAATGGTTCCGTGTGTTTGCAGAGAAGTAGAGAGCTATTTAGTATCACGTCGAGATGGGTTAAATATACCCACAGAAAAGAAAATTTCGATGAGTTTTATATGGTTTGACCTTTCTACAAGGTTATTTTATAGGTTTAACCCTAAACAGGTGCGACTAACTTATATGGCTTTGAAGTAAGTAAATGTCCAACTCGTTGTAAACTAAGGTAACCGATGCCACCAGCTTGTATGGGCTTTAAGGTAGGCAAGGAAAGATGTCTAGCTCTCTGTGGACTAAGGTAGATAGGTGCCACTAGCTTGTCTGGTCTTTAAGGTAGGTTAAAGTGGTGCCACCAGCTTGTGTGGGCTTTGACTCGATAAACGTTTGGCTTTTCATGGATTAAGGTAGATTGGTGCCACTAGCTTGTGTAGGCTTTTAGATAGGTAAGGAAAAACGTCTTACTCTTTGAGGAGTAAGGCAAATAAGTGCCACCATTTTGTGTGGGCTTTGAGATAGATAAGGAAAAGTATCCTGCTCTTTGAAGACTAAGGTTGATAGGTGCCACCAGCTTGTGTAGGCTTTAAGGTAGGTAAAGAAAAGCATCCTACTCTTTAAGGGCTAAAAGGAAATGAGTTTAATTACCCTTTTTTGGGTGATTTTCAATGAGCTCATAAGGTCAGAGATACTTTCTTGAGGTTTTTCAAGGTTTTTCGAAATCAAAAAATTGTCCCTTAGGTTTCCCTAAAAATTTGATTGTATAAAGAAGCTAGAACTTGTAGGATGTTAGATGCTACATAATGCATGGGGATGCAGGCGCCTGTCTAAATGATCCCAGGATAATGACTTTAAAAGCTTAATCCACTAATCGATTTTGGCTTTCTTCAGCTATTTGTTCTTTTCTGAGTTTGGTGAAATGGCCTTTACCTTGGGGTTTGTTTGAGTCCTGAGGTGCCAAAAGTGGGCTAGGACAAAATGAGCTGTCTACAACTTATTTTGTAAATATAAAAATATTAGGGATTAAATTGCAAAACTTAAAAAAATTCTTTATGGCTATCTATGCTTGGCCGATTGCTTTTGGAATTTTGTGAAAGTGTTATCATGTTTAGTTTAACATTTTTGAATATATTTCATGTATTTTCAATTAGTTTGGGGGTTATTTTGTAAATATGAAAATTATAGAGGCTAAAATGCAAAACAAATTAAATTTTTTTGGCCATTTAAGCTTGGTTAAACTTTGTCGGCAATCTAGAAGTGTTTTTACACTTAGTTTAGTATATTTGAATGTGTTTATGTATTTTATATCATTTTGAGGTCATTTTGTATTTTTACAAAGTTTAGGGACTAAATTACAAAATATGAAAAAATGTGTTTTATGGCTAAATGTGCTTGGCCAAATTTTCTTACGTATTTTTGCCATGATTTTTATGTTAATTCTCATCTGGATTGATAAATTTTAGTGATATTTTATGGTATTTTTCTTATTTAGGGACCTAAATATAAATATTGAAAAGTTTAAGGACGAAAAAGCAAATTCTAGTATATGGGGGTAAAATGGTCATTTTTGTCATCCGTAGGGGTATAAAAATTTTCAAAACTTTTCGTGTCCTCTTAGTTTTTCGTTGGGTACGAAATAAAATTTTCAAAAGTTTAAGGGCTTAATTTCAATTTTTGTATTTTAAATTTTAATTTTCATTTTTAGGGTAAATTCATCATTTTATCATCATATTAGTGTTTTTTAGATTGTTGGGATACTTTCACATCAAAGGTATAACCCAAGGGCATTTTGGTAATTTTACCTAAAATCGAGTCCTACAAGTAATCGAGATGCTTTTATGCCAAAGGTGCATATTTAGGATAGGTTTGTTATTTCATCATAATTTCAATGTCCACTAGGGTTGCCGGGATACGTTCACATGAAGGTATACCCTATAGGCATTTTGGTAATTTTGCTCACTAAGATGTTTTTATTCCAAAGGTGAATATTTAGGATTATTTTAGCCTTCCAAAATATTTTAAACTCCGTTAGGATTATTGAGATACTTTCATGTCGAAGGTATACCTTAGGGGCATTTTGATAATTTTGCTCATTGATATGCTTTTACACCAAAGGTGAACATTTACGATTATTTTAGTGTTCTAAGATCATTTTAAACTCAATTAGGGTTATTAAGATACTTTCACGTCGAAGTTATACCCTAGGTACGTTTTGGTAATTTTGTTTACCAAGATGCTTTTACGCCAAAAGTGAACTTTAGGATTATTTTAGCCTTCTAAGATCATTTTAAACTCTATTAGGATTACTGAGATATTTTCACATTGAAAGTTTACCCTTGGGGCATTTTGATAATTTTGCTCATCGAGATGCTTTATGCCAAAGGTGAACATTTAGGATTATTTAGCCTTCTGATATCATTTTAAATACTGTTAGGGTTACCGGGATGCTTTCACATTGAACGTATACCCTAGGGGCATTTTCGTAATTTTGCTCATCATGATGCCTTTACGCCAAAGGTGCATATTTAGGATAGGTTCACACATCTAGTATTATTTTTGAGCCTTTGAGGGTGGCCGAAATACTTTCGGGTCGAAGGTATACCCTAATGGCATTGTAATAATTTTATAATAGAACCAAGTCCTATGTGTTTACTGTGATACTTTACACATTAAGAACAGGTTCATCATGTTGGACCATTTTTAGGTATTAGGATTAATATTCTTAATAAAATCAAAATATTTTTTAAAATTAAGGTAATGTCTTATAGTTAAATTAATATATGAAATTCCTACCAGAATATGCGAGAGGTTCTACTGATTACTTTAATAACGAAGCACCTTTTTTAAAATGAAAGTCAAAATTTTTCAATTTTTGTAAAAATAAAACCTTTCGTATTCCACAAGTTCTCCAATGGGGTACGAAAGAAATTGATAAAAATTTTCATTTCCTCTTGGTTCTTTGGGAAGGTACGAATGATATTGTGATTTATGTAATAATAAAACTCGACTTTCTTGAAATAATAAATTTATTTAATATAAGAGAATTATAATTAAATATTAAATATTGAAATTGAATAAAGATCAAAATTTAAGTAATATGCTATTAATAAGGTACTGATTGTTGGGTATCATAAAATAGTTGACCTTTACTTATGATTGTAATGGACTCCTAGACCTTTTCATGCAATCTTTGGTATAAGCGTAGACCTCAGAGTTTATTTTTAAAGGTTTCATAACCCTTAAAGAGATAAACTCTGACAGGTGTCTAATCTCAACTGGCCAAAATAAGATTGATGGCAACCTTAGAAAAATGGTCTTTTGAAATGACTATTTAGAGAAGTCGAGTAAGTAATTTATCTCAACAAATTAGTCCCTAAATACAAAAAATAAAGAATAATTATATTGATATGGCCCCAAAAATAAAAAAATAAAGATATATAGATATATATAGAAACAAAGGGTACATTCGCCATTTTAAGTCGAGCGGGTCAAGATTCGTATTCGAGCCATGTTGTGACAGTATGATGGTGGCAGGGCTCTTCAATAAATGCTATGTTACTTGAACTTGGGATGAGCATCAAATACAGCTAGCAAGAAAGTTTCCACCCTATCGTAAACTTTAATCATATCTAGCTTTAGGGCTAATTTATATTTCTTACCTTTCCATTTTAAACTTAAGTAATCGAAGGCTCATTGTGTAAGATATTGTCATCAATTTGCCTTTTTCCCACAAATGCACTCTGATTTTCTATTATTAACTCACCAGGAGTATTTTAAGTTTCTTCACTATCACGTTCAATATTATCTTGTAAACAAAGTTACATAAGCTTATTGGTCTAAAATTTTATGTGGTTTTTAGTCTTTCACTTTTGAAATCATCACCAACTTTAGTTCTTTTAAGAGCTTTCCACTGAATTTTTTTTTCAATGCATTACAAACATCTTCCTTATTTCCTAAAATACTAGTAGAAAAGACAATTAAATCCATCTACGCTAAATGCTTTTAGGGCTTTTTTTGTACATGACATTTGTGATCTCTACGTGACTCACTTCTCATACAAGATTTATGTTCATTTATTCTTTAATAATAAAAGGCAGACACTCTATAATATCCTCCTAGTTCTTAATTCCCTCAAACTAATAAACTTTATCAAATGCTTGTTGAATTGCTCTATTATTTCTTCCTCTTTTTCCAACCAGACCTTTTTATCATCTTCAAGCCTTAGGATTTTATCATGTTGTCTTTATTGTTCAGTAAATTGGTGCAAAAATTTTGTATTTTTAGTCCATAGTGTTAGTTAGGTCACTTTTAACCTTTACTGCTAGTATTGTTCTTTCTCCTATACCTCTTTAAGTTTTCTCCTTAATTCCTAGATTTTAGCAACATCTTGTAGCACTTTACTTTGCTTATGCACTTTTTGATCTTTTCCATTAACTTTTTTTGCTCTTTATTCTCATTATAATTCTTTGTTCTGCTTTATTATTTTAACAACCTTTTTTAATTTTTAACTTTTAAGTCATTTGGTGAGTATTTGGATTAGTGCTTTGCATTGTCTATTTTTATTTTACTTGTTTTCACATTCTATTTCTTTTAGGTATGTTGTATCAAACTTAAACCTTCTTAGCATTTTCTTATCCTGACAATGGAAGTCTAGAATTATTAGGAATGGTCTGACCCCACTCCTATCAAGTTAAAGACCTAAATGCTTGGGTATTAGACATTCCATTTGTGTTCACTAAAGTCCTATTTGACTTTTCTTTAATATGTTTACCCTTCCTTGTTCCTAACCAATTGAAGGGTTACCGCTGTGCTTGTATATCATTTAATTGGCTATAACTTATCATATTTTGAAAACTTGTCATTTTCTTTTTTCTGTCTTTCCTTCTCATAACTCCGTAGATTGTCATTAAGATCACCAATGCAAGTGCAAGGCTACAGTCAGATTTACCATTTTAGCAGACCTCGGTGGGCCATAGGTCTAGTAGATTATGTAGTGTTTTTATGTTTTTCGATAACAAATAGCCATATTGATCTAGCTTTTGTTGATTGTGTTTACTTCTAGTTTATATTTTTTCACCACAGCACCAAGAATCCACTTAATCCATTTAGATCTTCACACACACCATTTGTATATTAAAGTTACTTTTTTAGTGCCTGTAGCTTACATTTCTTCATTCTCTATCTCCATTAGAAAGACAAAGCTAAGATCATATTTCTTTCTTAGCTCTTTCAGAGGTTGAATTATCAAAGGTTAATCCTATGCAGGCTATTATGGCCCTTCGGTGGCTATTTCAGGCTAGCCTTCATTGCCTTTCTTTTCATCTTTGTTCTTATTCACTAGTATAATAACTTTATTAGATTTTGTCATTTAGTGACCAATACTTTCTTTTCACTATTGATTTCTTATTTTTTCCCCTACTTTTGACTTTTAGTTTCTTATTCTCCTTAGTGCCATTGTAATAACCTCCCTCCAAGTTTCCTCTATCTTTTATTATTGGTTTTGATTCTCATCCACCAAACTCAACACTTTATGTTTTTCCATTTTTTTACCTTCTGCTTCATCTTTCCCCACCATCCTCTAAGTTCTCTTTATTATCCTTTTTTGGTTTCATCCTTTTAAAGACTAGTGTGAATTTTCATATATTTTGTTTCCCCTTTCTCCTCTTCTCTCTCATGGTCATTTTTACTAGTTCTAGTATCATTTTCTGCTGGTAGTTCCATAATATATGGGCAGGAAGGCTTATTTATCATTTTTTCCTTTTTCTAACCTTGGTTAATGTTGCCTCAGCTTTACTTCAACAATAGTTTTAAGAGGATTCTAGCAAACAACTTTAGGTGATTTACTATTATTATTGTTGGGTGGGTTATTATTAGTGTATGCCTTTGAACTAGTTGGATTAGCACATGGGGTATATAGTCAATTAACTGCATAACCATTACTAGTTTAGTAATTTAAGGTTTTCCTTCGTGTTAGTGGCATGATTGACTATCATGAAATCACTAATCGGACGAAGCCTATGAAACTTAAAAGCCCTTGCAAAAGAATTGTAAAGTGTTGCAATTATGATATTCTTATGCATCATAGCCTAGTCCCTTAAAGCGTTCTTGGTTATCATATTGTCAAGATAAGGTGTTGGCAATGCTCAAAGACTAACTCATGTTATGCCTTCTTACTTAAGAAGTAAGCAATCGATCCCATAAGTTGAAGTACATAAGACACTTAGGATGGCATGCATGTGCTTGTTTTGTGGAAACAAGTTCATTAAACTTAGCCCCTATAAGAACTTTATTTAGGAGTAGTCACTCAAGTGTCTATAGAATATGTTCTCATGTGCCAGTCGTGCATAGTAATCTTTAGACTTGTAATATTAGGTCATACGCGATCATCTTGTGTATGAAACATCATACGTTGATTTATCTAAAATGGGTCCACAAGAATAGATGCCTAATGTAAGTCCTTTGGGTATGGCATGATGCATACAAAAATGGACGAGTGATCCAGAAAGGATTCACCATTCCTAATGACAAGTAAAGACATATCCTAAATAATTTTAACTATGGTTAATGAATTAAAGTCTCTGGTTAGAGCATAATGAATTACGAGGAATCCACATAGCTTCATGATTGTTAACCATAAATTGTAAGATTTAATATGGATTAAAGCATGAATAGACACTACACCATGCTCATGCTCATTCTAGGATATATGGTGCAAAGACCGTACTACATTGATAGGCTGATTACTAAAAAGTCTCAATGAGGTCACATTAACTCTTCAACATTTTAATGGTCATGATGTATTGCTAAATCTTGCTTTTGATTTATGAGCATTATTAATGAGATTATTTTGCTCATTGCTAACATGTTAGGAACTTAATCGATTATACACAATAAGATAGACTTTTGAATTAAATATGAGATTTAATTAAGACAATTAAATAAAAGATATTTAGGTGAGCGACTTAATTGAATAGTTCAATTAAGATTTATTTTAAGACAAAATTAGATTTTTGAAATCTAAAGTCAGTTGCAGTGTTATCGATACCACACCGGTATCGATCGTACAGACCGGTATGTACCGATTTTGACATATAATGGCACCGTGATAGTTGGTTTTGTTTCGATCTTAGTTTCAGTTTGTACTGGCCGTACCGATAGGTACCGACTTGTTTTGATAGTACTGACCAAAAATAATTGTACTGGCCAGTACATAATATAAGCTTGTAAAAAAAATTAAACCAACATTGATCTTAAATCTGATGAATATTATACATAATTACACATAAATTTGATGAATATTAAACATAATTATTCATAAATTTAACGATCATTAAAAAATTTTAACTTTACTACTTAACTGATATTGATTTTCTTATATTTGATGAAGTTTTTTTTAGAACATTATATATAATTAATAAATTTTTAATATATAAAATTTATTTAATCTCATTTATTTCATATTTGAAAATATTTTTCATATATATAAATTAAAAATATTCAAACTTCGATAAACTTAAAACAATACACTGAAATACAGTAGTATTGTAATGTACTTGTACCAGAATAAAAATGGTACGCCCACCGGTACAGTACTGACTACATTGGTTAGTTGTCTAATTAAAACATGATATATAAAATTGTCTTATCCATATAATGTTCAAATTAGGACAAACCATATTCTAGTGGGTATATCTTGTCTTGATTGAAATAGCATTTCACTTAGACTAGGAATTTGATTGTGAATCAAATTTTTTCTTTTTCTCTATCTCACCTCTTAACTGATTATCCCTTAGAATATTTTTATTAATTATTTGATAATTAATATTAAACAAGATTAAAATTAAATTAAAATAGTTTTAACTAAATAAAGATTCTTTTAAGATAAAATTCTAGGGAAAATTATGCTAGCTAGTAAAGTTTTCAAGTTATTTATCTAATTTTATAATTATTAGGTACTTATATTTATTAGATAAATATTATTTGTTGAGATAAATATGGAGTTTAAATTATGGAATTAAACTTATGGAAACCTTACCTAACCCATTTACCCATGATGCACTTAAGCTTGGATTTTTGGACTGTTAGACCTAGGTTGAGCCAATTTCTTTCTAGCCCACTTTTTAGGGTTTAATTTGGCGAAGACAAGGAGAAAAGGTTTTGATCTATTAAGTTACTCAAAAGGTGAAAGTGTTCACATTAAAAGGGAGTTTTAATTTGATTAAAACTTTTTCATGCTCAGTCTAACTAAAAGTTGGATAATATAGAGGCAATAGATTAGAGAAAGACAATAGATGATTTTTTAAGAGTGTTGATTATTGAATCATGTGAGAAACTATTATTTTTTAGTTTTAAAAAAATAAGATTCTTCAATTTTCCTTTGCTGCCACCTCTCTATAGTGTTATCATCTTTTCTTTTTACTTTATTTTTGCACCATCTACCTTCTAGAATTGTTCTTGATTTGAGTGATTAAAAAGGGAATTTATTTTTACCTTTTTTCTAAGGCTTAACAAGCCTTCTAGTTAGCACTCGAGAATCATCGGGCTTTGAGAAGGTTTCAAGAACCTTTAGAGGCAAGATACATGTGCTACTCATGATCTTTGGGATCTTATCAAGAAGCCATTGCCACCACTCATCTAGGATCTTTTAAATTGGTTTTAACTCTAGTTAACGATATTTGAGAGTTAGCTAATCTCTAAACAGATGGATGTTTAAATTAAAATGAAAAATTTTTGAAGATCACTACATGTAAGTCACTCTCTAAAAATCTGTAGGGAAGTCTGAATGTTACTATGTTTATGTCTTTCGCTGCTCTTTTATTGTTATTTTGTTGATTTCAAAAATCTAATACATGTATGAGGTCAAACTTTACCGAGGTTCGCATCCCTTCAGTTATTGCTTCATTGTTGTAGAGGTTTATGGGAAAAAAGCCATGGTTTTTACTAGTGATTTTTTTTAATTTTTGGTGTGGAGGATTGGTCTGTGCTAATCTTTATGGTTTATCTTCTATATTTTTTATGGGTCAATTTGTTGGGGTAATTCAGTGTTCAAAGCTAAATGTGCATATAGGATAGGTTTCTAAATGGCTTAGTGGTAACGTTATTCGACTCTGTTGGTTCCTTAATTGCTTTTTTCACTTGATGTGGCGTTTACACCTTCACTTTCCTAGTTATTTTCCCTGTTAGCCATAATTGTCTCTTTATCCACTTGGTTTTTATTCCCTTTTTTCCCATTTTCAGTAACAAACTCCTTAAATGCCTAGCTAAGCTTCCCTTAAATTTCTTTGTAGCCTTATGTGCTACTCACTAAACCCTTTGTCATGCTTTCATCTTGCTAGCAATTCACCTTTTGTCCTTTATTGTGGTCCTTGCTAGTCACCTAGTTCTCCATTAGGCTTAATGTTTCCTACCACTAAGCTACATAGATTCTACCCTTAAATGAAGCCCAAACTGTGGTTTTTCTGGATCATAAGTTAAGTTTCTCATCCACTTTATGCAAGTCTTTAATCAATGCCTTGAGGCCTGTATGTAAATCAATAATTTGATAGTTTTTTCTTTTTATATTTAACCATAAACCGTACTTTTCCATATTTCTTGGTGCAACATAAAACGCATCAATTAGAGGCCATTTCACAACCAAACCCATCTGGATCCTCCAAAAACTCCTGCTCAAGCCTTACCTTGATGTCAGATCCTCTATTTCTATCACCTTGCGTAACTTCCACTTATATTTTCTACATTTTGTTACATAAGCATTCGTAGTGAAGGTTATGGATCTGTAACTATAGCTCTACCTTTTTGAAGTCCTTTTCCTCCACCACTATTTCTAGGTGCTTACTGTTTCAAATTAAAATAGTATCCTATTATAAACCAAGGCCTTCAGTAATGACTCCACTCATTATGCTCCTAAAATTGATGGATACTTTATCGCCTACATCCGTGATAGACAATGCCACTCTTTTCGACCAAATACCTTTCAAGATTGTTGTCAATGTTCTTCTATTTAGTACTCGACCTGCTAGAATCAAGATATACACTATGTGTTTCATCAAACGTATATTTTACTCATCTCTTTCTTCAAATGTAGTTTCCATCCTTGTCATTCTGCTAGCCCTAACAAGAATTACTTTATGGTATGGATATTTAAAGAACCACACCCAAAAGCTAGCTATTGAGGTGGAAGAGTCTACATCCATATAAAAATGACTAAAAAAAAATCAAAGAGAAAAATAAAAGAAATATATTAAAAAAAGGAAGAATATAGTAGAAAGGAAAAAAGAGAAGAATATTTAGAGAATGTGATTTCATTCCATAACCATTCTTCAAGCACATACATACATGCCCCTTATATGCTAGACTCAGCACATGAGCTTGTAACTAAAAGAGGGGAAGACATAAGTACCCTTAGCTATTACAACTACCTAATTGATATGGGCTTGTGAAACTATAAACAACATAACCCAATAGAATAGACCTATTACATAAATACTTTGGAATTAACCATCTTAACAAAATATTAGAAAGCCTAGCAAATTAGGCCATATCAATACTCCATTTTTGAAAAAAAAAATCCTTATCTTCAAGGATTATAATATGGATACCAAATTCTCGAAAACTTATACACCCTTTAAATAAGTCGTTGTTTTCAGTGTAACTGAACTCGTAGCCTTAAGTGCTAGTATGATACAGAATTGCACCTTGACCATTTTAGAATCATCAAGTGGCTGCATGTAAGTTCCTGTACTAATTTTCTTATGTGGAGAATGTTGATCAATACACTGATGGAAGTTAGAAAAAGATTTGGACAAGCTAGCACACCCAAAACGATTTTTCCTTCATTTAACGAAGTTGATTCTATTACATATTACTCTTTCCTTAGAACCGTTTTAGTACCATCTATAGGATCTAGAACCCCTATGGCAACTATGGGAACTAATTTTATTTGCCACTATTAACAGCCTTGAGAACATCTTTTGTAGCTAAAGTAACACTGTATGATCCATCCTTAGCTAGAGAGTCATTCATAATTTTCCATTCACTAGTTTTATAATGATCCATTACTAAAAGCCTAAAAATAAGGGTTAAGCATCTCAATAAACATATTCACACTAATCTAAGATCTCAACTTTGTTACGCAGTGGTTGAGTTTATCTTACCATATTTTCCTCTTAACTTCCTAAAAGATTGGTGCCACTCTAGAGTTTTTCTTAGCTAATGCATCATTAGATTGTGCTTGTTTGCCTTTTCGCTTTTAGCTATTTAACTAAATTTTCATCCCACCATTAGCTAACCACCTAGAAAAATTTCTTGTCATGATTATGGTTGTTTGGTTGCTAATTTTTTGGATTAAAGGTGATACTCTTCGAGTCTTGAGGAAATCAATCCATGATACCCAACTAGACTTTGTTCTTGGCTTATAATATATTCAACTTCTGATTCATTGTCCACCACCTCGATGATTTCCTATTCTTTTATGGCAATATTTATTCTTACCAACATTTGAACGATTGGGTTGCTTTAGTATGAAAGTTCTTGACATTAACTTGCATTTCACTTCGTAGCTGCTCCAATAATTTGTCAAGCTTGGACTCCAATCATGAAAATTCATCTCTTAGCCAAGCAAAATCCTCCTTTTGACAATGTCATCACTTCAATAGCCAATATCGAAGGCTTTAATGCCATTTAGTATAGACTTTTGGAGAACTACAACCTAAAAGCTAGCTACTAAGGTGCTTGAGCTTAGGTCCAAATAAACCCTACAAGGAAAGCCTTTTTTTTTCTAATGTTGGATCAACTCCCATACTTTGAAATTAGGATCGTAACAATATCCAATGCTTGGAGGACCAACGTAATTGTTAGTAGTCATGTTGGCTACAGCTACATTAGTTATGCCTGGCACTTTTCTTTTTTCTTTTTTATTGGGTCTAGGCCATCACTTTTTATGGGGTACCACTCATAATTTCGGCCTTATAAGATGGAGCTAGCTTTGATACCAATTAATATGGCTTTTGGAGACCTAAAAGGCTATTTGTTGAGGTGGGAGAGTAGAGGTCCATGTAAAACCCGCACAAGGTAAGCCTTTATTTTCTAATATGGGATCCAAAGCTTGTACTTTGCAATAGATATCATAACACTTTATAATCCAAGATACCTTATAGGTTGACTTTTTTTGGAAGGATTAATGGCAAAATGACACTTTTCTAACAATGTTGACCTAAAGAAAAGATTCAAAAGGATGTCTAAGAGTTTCAAAGAAAAACCTAGGTTCATTATGAAATCTCATGGACACTAAGAAATTTGCTTCAAAAATGATGCAACTCTATACTGACTCTAGATAAAGAAAAATGAAAGAAAAGACCCAAACATAGGCTTAAAGATTTCTCAAGCAATGAAAGAAAACTCATTTCAGAGAAAGCTTTAACAATTTGTTTAGGTCAATTAATTATTACGAAAGATTGTATCAATTTAGTTTTAAGATTTTTAATTATAACTAAATGGAATCAAATATTTGCACAAGACTTACCCATCAATTGGTTTACTTATCTTGTAGGCTCTGCCTAAACTAGGCTAGGCTAAGACAAAGATTTCGTAATCCAAGCAGATTCAATCCAAATTGAATTATTATTCCTTTAAAAAAATTTATTTAATTTTGATTATAAAAATATAAATATTAATTAATTTTTTTTAGATTGTAAAACAAACTTTCAAACTCGATTTAGTTCATGGATACCTCTACTTGCACACTCCTTATACTATGGCAAGAGTTTTGGCCAATTATCCTCTGTCAAATGGATTTGATGATTTTAAATATAATACAAAAAGACAACATAAACAGGAGGATTTGATAAATCTAAAAACAATGCAATAAATACAATAAAATATATTTAAATATAATTAATACGATACTTTTAGTACTTATGTCATATTTGTGTTTAAAATTTTAACACATATAATAATTTGTGTTATGTTTATATTTACACAATTGATACAGAAAAAAAAGAAAAACAATACATAAATTATCAAGTTTAATATCAACTTAAAATAACTTCATGCATAACTTCTAACAATATTGATTGAATTTGGGATAAAAACCAAACTAAATCAATTTACTATTTTTTTAATTTTAGTGCTGACTTAATCCTATTTAATGAAAAGTCGTGTGAAAATTACCTAACAAATCTTTTCTATAAAGTTTTGACTAAAACATATATAAAATACTAAATGCCAAAAAAATTCAAATGTCTTCAATTTAATATGTAAAAAAGCTGAAAAGAACGAAAAATTTTATTAGTTGTTAATTTATTAGTTATTATAGTTATGATTGATAAAAAAATCTAAAAAATTAAAAAGTGATTAAAAATCGTAATCTTTAGTTCGATTTTGATTCATTTTCTTATTGAATTTGATTAATTTTTATGTGGACAATAATTAAATTTATTTTGTTGGAATTGATTTTTGGCTTACAAGTTAAAAGCTATAATTATTTGAACAATTTGAATTAGTTTTTTAAATTATTTTATTTTTCAAAATAAAAATACATATCTTATTTTTATATTTACAAAAAATCTATAAAATATCATTAAAAACAAATTTTAAAAATTATTAAACTGACCTAATGAAGTACAATTTGAGTTAATTTGATAAAAAATGATATTTTATTTAAATGTAATTTATAAAAAATAAAAATATTAAGCATAAACAAAAGTTTTTTTTTTAAAAATTAAAACAAATCGAATTGTCATGAACCTAATCACTAATTATTGTTATTACCATTAATTTTAATATAGCTCTAAAGGGAATAAAAATAAAAATAAAAATAAAAATAAAAATAACAATAAAAGTTGAATAATTCCCTTTCCTTCCGCCCACTTGGG
>JBBYHO010505652.1:0-21523 GCA_038382025.1 Adansonia gregorii | reverse complement strand
GCTAACCATCATGTGCTTTTATCTAAACCATCCGAAGCTTTGTTTATCTTCACAAATCTTGTAATTAATTGGTCATATTGAGTCTGCCAATATTATATTTTAATTTCTTGTATGATTATTATTTTTTATTATGAATAAAATAATCTAGTAATGTATAAGCTTCATTAATGATATAAATTAGACCATATTTTATGAAAACAACATTGTTTAACCTTAATATTATGGAAATTAATAATGATAGATAAGAATTGAAATGATAAAGAAAACACTAAAGCGTCAACAGTTTATTGATGTTTTACTTTTTTTTCATGAAAAACAATTAAAGGCGAGGATTGATTATATTTTTGACAATTTTTTATAAACATTAATTAGTTACTGTATCCATTAGTCCTTTTTGTTTATTTGATTATTTCTAATGGCGCAATCTTTGTTGCCAAGTCAAAATAGATTTTATTAAACAATCAAAAGCTTACAAGATAGAACAATCTAGCATTGCCTTTCCTATTGATATTTTCCTTTTATCTTGATAAACAATTACAGGCGAGGATTGCTTATGTTTTTGACATTTTTTAATTATATTTATAATATTAATTAACCAATTAATGTAGTCATTTCTTCTTCTTTTTTTTATTTGACTATTTCTATTGGTGCAATTGCATTGCACTGCCTCTTCTATTGATGTTTTCCTTTTTATCTTGATAAACAATTAAAGCCAAGGACTGGTCATATTTTTGTCATTTTTATCATATTTTAAACATTAATTAATTAATTAATGAAGCCATTTTCCCTTTTTTATTTGATTATGCTAATGGTGCAATTGCATTTGAAATTGAAAAATTAGTGAGAAATTGACATTTTATTTATCTATTTCTTATAAGAAATTGAGAAATCACTCGCTATTTGATTGGTGATTTTTCAACTAAAATTTATAATTTGTTTTAGTGTTGAGAAATTGATATTTAAAATAACGATTTTTTAATAACTTTTCAAAATTGACCTATTTAGGTAAATAATCTAGAAACGATCTAAAACTGTAAATAAAATTTTTTATATTATTTTAATAAAAAAATAACTTTTTGAGTATTGCATTCAAATCTTACAAAAAGTAGTTATATTAGATCAAAAGAGTGCTCGCCTATAAATGAAAGTTTGGTCTTTGGAGAGATTACTACTTGTGAGGAAAAAAGCTTATGCACTAGAGAGGTTGTATTAGGTTTTACGAGTTTGCACTAAAGAGGTTCTATTAGGTTCTTTGAGTGATCCATAGTTATACTTTGTGAGAATTCTAAGCAAAAATTAAGAGTCATTTGTTAGAGGGTTTATGATTTTATCCGTACAAAAGCTACGAAATATTTGTAAGAAAAGTTTATAGTTTTATTTATGCAAAAATTAAAAGTTATAATATGTTTTATTAGTGAATTAGTTTTAAACCCTTTTACAGTTATGAATTTAGATGAAGAGTCGAACCACTTCGTTGTCTTTTTATTTCCTTTCTACTTAATGTTTATTGCAAGGTGTTAATATTTTGAATACAACTTGCTCAAAACCAAGTAATATAAGTTGAAACGACTTGCCCTTTAGCTTTAAAACCGAATAAATTAAAATTTTAATATTTTAGCGCCGTTAAAGTTAAAAGAAACACTAAAAAATGAGAAGTTAGAGAACCTTGGCCTAACGAAGGAAATGTCGGTAGACAAAGTTCAAGCCACATTTGTACTGACCTGAGCACAAATCGCGAAACTCAAACAGTGGCTGACGACTCAGTGGAAAAGCAATGATTTCGAAGAACTGCAGACATCAACATTTGTGTCACCTGCTCTACCATGTGGACATATATGATCAAGTGGCAAGAGAATGAACCATCAACAAATGCTTATGAGGACGAAGTTCTACTACTTCCTTTTAGCAGTTGATTACCGTCATCGCATTGGGTTTTCTCTACCTGTGACCTATATATTTCGGAAAACTGTCGAGCACCAGGTATTATACGAACCAAGAAGGGTGAGCTGATGTGGGGAACGGGATAGTTACAGCGGCGAGAGCAATTGAAAAAAAAAAATAAGGAGGCTAAAAAGAGATAGAGATCGGAGCCATGAAAGCTGAAAAAAGGATCCTCAAATCTTAAGAAAATGTTTAGATCGGGGCATTACGTAGGGATTTCTGGGTCACCCAAATTAGGAACCTATATGATATGGATTTTGGATGTAGTGACCATCTACAAGGACCTTCCCTAACAATTCTTCTAACATGGCTCCTCCTAACTCATAAGGAAAACGAACTCACTGACCACCTGACCCATACGAGGTTGAAAGCGTAATTCAATTGTTAGGCATAAAAAGCTAGATCAATATTAGAATATTAGAGAAGAGCAAAAAGACGGTCTATTCCCAAACGTCTGCAAACCAAAGACTGGCCAGGAGCCGCTACTTGACTGATTCATTGCCTGGCATCATGAAGTGAACTAGACTGGCTTCGGTCTCTCTCTACATGAAGCACCCGAGCTTCATACAGGGTCTCATTAGGTTCTTTCCCCGGTCTTGCCGGCTCACCTCGACATTCAAGGTTATCCCCTAATCCGAATGAAGGTCACTCCTTTCGTTCCCCTCGGGTTCTGTGCTATTAGTGGAATCCCCAAAAGCGGAAGAAGCGAAATGCTTTGTCGCTGGTCGAGTCTGGAGACGAACCAGGTGGCCGTTTCCATTCACTGCAAATTATGCTGAAATCTTAGAGTTCTTTTAATTAAGAATTCAAATAACTTCTTGTCTTCGGGTCTTGAATATTTTTTTCGAAGCTGAAAAAGAGCCAGCAGATCATAAAGTATCTATAATATATATATATATATATATGTATGTATGTATGTATGTATGTATGTATAAAAGATACTTGATCAATTTTGTTGATATGAATATCTTATATTTTGCATGTAGCATAATATATATGATTTTAAATTAAAAAATTTCAACTTGAAATTAAAACTTAAAGAATTGCAATTTAAATCAATAGGAATATCTTTTTTCCTAAATTCAAAAATTTTAAATATGATTTCTATCTTTACAAATAATTTCCTAATAATTCTTTGTCTTTCTTTTTTTTTTTTTTTAATTCCGAAACACACATATCATCGATTATATAGTTTTTATGTTGAATATCTTGCAAGATAAGTTATATCTAAGACATTATTTCCACATTCATAGAACTTTAAATAATCATAGACCAGCTCATCCCCCATCTCCTAAAACTTTTATTCTTTCCCTTCATTTATGCCGTAACCTCTATGAATTAGCTTGAAGTTTTTTTTTCTTTCTTTTTTTTGCTGCAAGCTATATTAACACGAATCGAATATGAACAGATTCAAAATTAAACGAGGAGAGGGAAAGTAAATACAGTATAGATTTTAGCTTTTCGTTCTAGCCAAGGTATTGGTCTGGTACCTTCTAAATATTATACCAATAAATAGAGTGAATTAATCTTATATCATATAACTAAAAAAAGAAGTTTTTGAGTGTATAAGTTGATGCACTACATATCTTATTAGATTTTTTTAAAAGAAAGTAATAATCCTGCAACAAATAATATTACAGCGTATAAGTAGAAAAGATAAAGAAGTCCGAAGCATCACAAATTAGGTGAATAGAATGTTAAATTAAAATGCTATAAAAAATAAATATGGTACATTCATCTCACATTGAATAGAAAAAAAAAATATATAAGTGAGTGTGTTACATATCTTATTAGATTGTTCTTTTGGAAAAGAGTAATGTTATTGATACTAATTAATAGCAAATTTTATTCTCTTCGACCCAGAATACTGCCTTTTACTCTTTTCTGCTTTTCATGAGCACATTATACATTCAATCGTACAAGATAGCCAAGTTACTTAAGAAAGAAGATTAGCACATACTGACTCTAAAAGTAGGTTTATGTATAGCGCACCTGAGTCTGTTTTTGACAGGATAAAGACCAAGATGGTCCATTCCCAGCTGAATGTTCGAAATAAAACTAAACTTTAGCAGTTTGCACAGTTTATTATATCAGCATCAAACACGTTATTTTTGTGTAAATTAGAAAATTTTCAAATTAAAATATATTTCAACAAAGGTGAATAGGTGTCTTGCAAGAGTCGTTTAATTATTATATGTAGATTTATAATAAACCAATGACATGGAAATTTTGGCTACGTATCAAACAACGCAACTTGGTATTTGATATTGGTCGAGATTGATTATATATAGAATTTTAACACCACAAAATGGATTAAAAGATTACTACATATTTAGGCTCTTTTATTTTCTAAAGTGATTTTTTAATTATTTTAAATATATTTTACAGAGTATGTGTCTGTTAATTATTTCAATCTAAAACCCATATTGAATTTACTAACTAATTAATTTTATAACTTTTAAATGATAATAAATATTGATTTTAATAAATAAATATAATTAAAAAATTTTATATTATAACAGAAGCTTACTTAACAAAAAAATAAAATGGCTAGGAGAATGGGCGATCGTTGCTCGGTGTGTAGGCGGCAAATGCGAAAAACCCCTAATTTGCTTAAGTTAATTGAAGCTTCTTTCATATGTCAACGCCCAACAACGAAAAAACTAATTTAATAGCTCAAGAATAACATAAATAAGCATAATAAACCCATTGGACATCAGTCCCATTAAAAAATAAAGCCAATATAACTAAAGAAAGTTTCTTCCGAAATTAAATCACATAAAGCTTGATCATGATATTATCTTTTATATACATATATATATATATGTATATATACGCATATATCATTTGTTGTTCAAGGGTTATGTAATCAAATTGCATCTAAAATTATCTTGTTCATAAATTATTAATCATCTATCTTCATCAAAATATATCAAATTACTTTTAATATTTTAAATTATTTAATATATGATGAGTCTGAAACATTTGATTATGTACAAGAGAAACTTACCGTTGCGCTGCCGCGTTCGCCCTCGGTTTTGTTACAGTATTTGATCGATTGATGGAAGGATATCCCAGTGATGAGGATCGATATGCCGTCTTCCAAATCTTATATCAAAGCATTGAACAGGATCCTTTAACATTTTAGGTCTGTCTATGGAGTTTCCTTATCTTCATTTCCCGAGCAATGATGCAAATACCAATTAGCCTGCCCAGAAAACCCATGATATGGATTAGGATAATATTTATCAGAAAAAGGAGAAGGAAAGAAAAACTCGTACAAGCAAAGGGCATGGAGTGTACTATGTTGAACTATTTTTGTTTAGGAAGTAGAATGCGAAAACCATATGCTGAAATTTCTTCGTATGTTCCTAGATTTGAGACATGGTACTGTTCATTGAAACTGGAATAACATTCCATATAATGCATTCATTATAATGGAACCAAATCTTGATGTAGCTGCGAAGGGGTCTTCCTAAGAATGTTCTTTGTGTGTCGTACCCTACAGAATCGATGAACAGAAGTTGGGAAGACTGGGCCCATTACACTGTTGTTGGATTTTTCTTTCTGGATAAGTGAACACTCGTTAATCCCTAATGCCTTAACCTGAGTCACCGTTAACTTGTAATTGCAAGAAGCTGAGGATAGAAGAAAAACAATGGCAAGAGGACTGGATACATACACATTTGAGCCTCTTGCAGTAACAAGCAGTTTTTAGATTTGAATGCCCTTTTAGAAAGCCATTTTTAGATGTGAACCTCCAGCAAGCACATTAATTTGCAGAGAAATTGCAATTGGGAGAAAAATAAGCGAATAGCTTGCAGACATTCCAAAGATAGCATGCTCGTGCACCCATATGAAAAAGTTCTACTTTCCAATTTCCACTTATAACCGAAAATCACTTCGGAGAAATGAAAAAAGTAGCCAGTTTGGTACCTTCAATCCTAAATGCGTTCAACACTTTGTATCTTTTCCAAATTAATTATAGATGTAATTGAAATGGTACCTTACAGATGTGATTAATCGCCAATAAATTTTAAGCTATTAATGTAATTCTTCATTTGTTGCCGAATTCCAGGGAGAAGAAGAAAAGAGAAGAAAGAGAAGTATAAATCACAGATAGCCACTTACGCCGTTAAAAAATGTTCGGGCGAATACAAGTACGCGGGACAGTGATTTGATCTGTCTGCTGCCGATATGCTTGTAATCTTTCGTGATACTTCGATCCCCCTTTTTCTTCGCTCCGAGGTAGAAACAGTATCCTCCATTTAGGCACAAACAAATATCAGCTTGTGTACTGTTTTCAGTTTGGTGGTTGAGATGAATCATCCTATATATGTATTTTTTTCCCCATTACGCTCTTTACTCTATTGTTCATAGTCCATCAACTGCTTATGGTATCACAAAACTTGTCTCTCATTTGATTAAATTCATTCACAATCGACAATTGTAGCAGTTTTGAACTCATGAAGGTTTATCCGTTCTCTTGATGTCTTTAGGACAATCTGGAAAGTGGATTCTGTAAATGTTAGGAGGCTCATAACTATATATATATATATATATATATATATACACACTCGAAATCCTCATTCTACAGGTTCAAGCCTTTCAGGATTTTTAACGCTGCTAAACAGAAGGGATTTTTATCGCTGCTTTCGAATTTTAAATTTCCATAAAAAATAGCATTAACGATTAACAGTTATAGAACGAGGGAGCATTCTTCAGATAACATTTTTAACGCTCATGCATTGGAACCACCACCTAATTACCCAACCATGACCAAAATATTGCAGAATAGATTTAATAATCCATATTTTCATTTCATATTTGTTTTATTTTTTATTATAATCATGTTTAAAATAAATGTTTATATAGATTATGATTTGTTAATAGTTCTTGACACATTTGGATGTTTATTTTGTGTTTTGTAACATGTTTTAGTTTTTTTTTTTTTTTTTTTCAAATTTCGAGTTTGTGTCCAAATTTACTAGATCTATTGGCAAGGCATCAAGTTCCACAAATATTGGCTTCATTAAGACGGGATAATCTGGCTTACCGTGGCAGCAATTTAACTATGAATGGTAACCTTCTACAGCAATATTGAAACCAAATTAATAATAAACCCAGAGAATGACTATTTTATTACACAAGATAAGTGCATGAGCAGAAGAAATGAAATATTAGATGTTTAACTAAGCTGAGAAATATCAACTTCATCAGGGATTCTGAACGTGTCTGCGGCACCAAATTTCCTAAACTCAATTGCTTCATTTCTGGAGTCTTCTTCATCACTGTAGTCATCTTCCTCACCATTGTGATTAATAGCTGATGAGCTGACATCATGGACACCTTTAGACCGGCAATTTTGGGTTGCAAGCATGTTGACTTGACCAAGGTGAGAAATTTCAACCACAACAGTATCATCATCGAGTGGCAATGGTTGCTTCCAAGGTTCCCCATCAATCCTCATATATGTATGGTCAGCAGCACCTTTGTGAAACTCAAAGCGGATCCGGTGTGCCTGTTTTCCAGAAGAAAGAGAAGATAGATAGCAACAAATAGTGAAACACTTAATGAAAGACAAATAGAGTTCAACACCAAAACATACACACGACATACATAAAATGTCTAACATTTAGATCAATTGAACTAATTTCTGGCCCTGCAACGTTTTAGCAGCACAAACCTAGGTCCTTGTAATAATGCAGGAAAATATAGGGGAGAAGCAAAATCACTGATTCAAGAAAATTCCTTTTCGTAAAATTTTTCCAGAGTTTGAGGCAAAGGGATTTGAACTAGGGATGCCGGCAATCTGAACAGGATGTTTGACTACTGGATTATGCCTTCCTTAATTATTACCTGTGCCAGGCGAGCTCCGTGTCCATTTGGAGCCAGCAAGACAAGCCCGTGCCAAGCATCTCTAAAACCAACAACTTCGAGAAGGCCATCATCTACATAAGGTGGAGTCAAGTCCTTCTGTAAAGTCAATTGAGAACAAATATTTCATCAGATTTTTTGAGCAAACTTAGTCAATATTTCTTAACAAAAAGGAAAACCAAATGTCAAATATAAAATAAATCATCAAATGAAGCATATTGGAACTAACATCACGCAGTTCTCTTGCATTTGGCATTCCCCAAGGATTTAGACCACCAGAAAAGCTGGGCAAGTTGAGACAAACGATCGATCTTATGCTGTTTAAGTTGGGGAGCGGGACCGGGGACATAAGGAAAACATATTAGAGGCACAAATAAAAACTCTCATTAATGGTGAGTTAACTCTTTTCTCTTTCCACCAGAGAACTATTGACCTTTTCCTTTCTCGTATTTAAGTTCATTGATCTCTTTATATACTTTTTCTGTTCTCTTCATTAATAATATCGAACAAAAATATTAGTAACTAAATGGTAACGTAAAAGATATTAGAATCAGCAGCCCCAACTCTCAAGTGAATTGGCATGCTCTAAAATTCGCTTCTACATTGAATGAAATATGCAGATTCTATATCACGTTCGCAAATGCAGTATAAGTATAAATGTCGTTTCCATTTATTGCAATATATAAAATGAATTACTTAAGGCAGAAAGGAAACGCCAACAAGCGAAGAGATGAGCTATAAATCTTGTCAGCACATGCCTCTCATGAGTTGTGGTCAATGTTTGTACTTCTCATCTGAACCCTATTGCTAAATTTTTCCTCTAAACTGTGTCATAAATGAAAATGTTTGGTACGAATAGATCTTTTTCTTTCACAGATGAACAAAAAAGAATGTCTAAACCCAGCAACTTGAATTTGACCAAATGGAAATTACCTGTGTGGTATGTGGAGGTCTTGCCATTGACCATGTTTCTTCATGATTTTCACTTTTGCAAGCTGGGCAACATTCCTGTAGTTCAAGATCATATAAAGTTTCAAATTGCTAAGAAAAGAGCTGATGCTATCCAGCCAACAGCAAAATCCAGGGCGAATAAAACAGTTCTCTACACATTTGCCAAAATTTATCACAAAATGAAAGGCTACAATGCCATTTTCACATAGGTGGTAGTATTATATAGAAAATATGATATTAGTACTCTTAATATTATAAACGCTAACACCAGCTTTCTGTTTTTCTTTTGAATTTATGTTTTATTTTCCATTACCTAGCAATTCATTAGAGACAGAAAGCCATTTTCAATGAAAGGAAAATGCATGGAACTTGAACATGGGCATAATCTTTGATTTGAAAAATAGAAAATTTTTACCATGACGCCTAAAAGATAAAAGAAACCAAGCTCACTTTAAGGAAGGGTTAAAGTAGAAAGCATAAAAGATAAAAAACTGACAAAGCTTACTTTGAAGAAGGATGAAAAATAGAAGCGGCAAACCAGCCTTGCGTACAACCAAGCTTTGCATAAGTACTCTGTCGGAAAAAAAAAGTGGGGGAAAATGAAAATTTCAGTAACTGGCATATCTTCCTAAAGGAGACTTTCATTGTCGAAGACAAGCAAGACACAGAGAACATAAACACACACACACACATAGCAACAAACATACAAACATGTATATTCCATAAATGAAGTATCTCATTATACAGCACATAAATCTGTATTCCGTCACCAAGAAAGAGTTGAAACATTTTGGAGGAGTTTATAAAAGCTAGTTTTAGTAAGAAGATTGAAATTGTTAAGGATAAATGCAAAAGGAAAAAAAAGTTGCTGCTGCTGTGTTTTGATAGACATTCATGTAGTTGAAATTCAGGTAACCAAATGAAAAATTCAAGAGCTCCATTTCGGCAGTGTCCCAGATTAATTTCAAAATTCATACATTAATCCGCTTCAAATTTCTTTCTTAAATGTTCCACTTGATTGTGCTGAACAAAGCATCTAACCATCTCTTTGAATTTAGTTGCAGCTCTAATAAAGTGAGCAACTTAGATTACACATGGACTCCAAGATTAGGGCCTTGCCTATAAGCTTACCATCCCTGTTTGTACAGCAGATCAATGCCACGCCTATAATATGTTGGAAATATGCTAGAATTAGGCTGTAATTGATTGGGAATATGCTGTAGTTATGTTGTAATTAGACAATAAGTCAATTATATATCAGGGATAATTGTAAATATTTAGTTTCCACAGTAGATTCTAATTTGATTTTGATTTAGTTTCCTAGTTTATTTTTCTAAGTCAACTACTGGCTTTTTTATATACCCTATTGTATTCCTAACTTTGAAACTATGAAAGAGTGAATTTCTCCTCTTCAGACTTGTTATTTCTTCATCTTCAAACCTATTATTTCTTCATACTATCAGAGCAGGTGTTTTCTCAAGGACATTCACAATTTTTTTGGCCTTCAATGACATAGTCTAAACATCAACCTTCATTGTTGATATAATTTTCTTTTCAGCTTTTATTGCTGAATTTGTCCAAGAAAATCTACCGGAAACATGTTAGAAATACCAGTACCTATCATCTCACCCAATGTTGTCAAGGACGCAAGGCAAACTCTAGTTGCTAGACCCTTATTTTGTCTCAGGTGCAAGGCGCACAAAATACGCTATGCCTGAGTGAAGTAAGGTGCAATATATCTATGTGTGTGTCTATGTGTGTAAAATAAGCTTAAGACATGTAATTATGATAATAAACTCTAAAGAGTGGTCTAAGTTATCAACAAAATTTGCAATTTTTTTTGTTAGCCAATATGCATGATTTCCTTAAGATCTCATGTTTCGTTGAATACTCAAATATTGAAAAGTGGAGAGTTTGATACTATCATTTTTCTTACTAGTAAATGTACACCTGTTGAAAAAAGTTTAAATTAAAAAGAACTTCAATTAGGCGGGCATTTTTTATGTTTACTGCCTTACGAAAAAGCGCACCCAGGCACATCAGGCGTGCGCCTGATTAAATGCGCCTCGCCTAAAGTGGTATGAGATGCTTTTCTTGTAAAACACTAAGGCGTAAGTGCGCCTAGGTACACGCCTTGACAACACTGGTCTCACCTAATGCTATTCATGTAGAAAATCTAACCTTACAGATTACTACTTCTAAACTCGATAGGAAGAACTTCATGGGAAGGTGCCAATCTGTGAAGATTTCTCCAAAAGGCAAGGAGAAATTTGAGTATATTTTTTGAATTACCACCATATGAAGAGGATCCTAAATCTGAAAGTTGGGAGGCTGAAAATTATATGGTGATATCATGGCTACTCTACTCCATGGAATCTCGACTCACGAAAACCTTCATGTTGCTGGCCACTACCAAAGACATTTGGAATGCTGTGAACAAAACATATTCTAAAGTTGGTTTTGTTAGACAGATATTTCAAATTAAAAGACAGATTTTCACCACCAAACAAGGATCCATGAATGTTACAAACTACTACAACACACTCAGAGGATTGCTGACTGAATTGGACTTGTATCAAAATGTGGAGTTAAAATCCTCCAAGGATGTAAAGACAATCAACGATCTCATGGAAAGGGAATGTGTCATACGGTTCTTGTTAGGATTCCATTTTAAGTATGATCACACAAGAGATAGGGTTCTTGGAAGAGATTCTTTACCTGATCTTGATGAGGCTTTTGCTATTATACGAGATGGAGAAGCAACCAGTAAGAATTCTGCACTTGCAGCAACTAAATAACAGACAATAGGAGATCCCAAGACAAGGACAAACTTTAGTGTGACTATTGCAATAAACGAAGGCACACACGGGCTAGCTGCTAGAATATATACGAGAAGCCACCAAACATGAAGCAGTATGGCAACCTAGGAGGATCTATGTCCAATCGTTCAAGTTAAGAAAACCAAGCCACAACCATGGATGAAAATAGTGGACCAAGGTTAGATGGGCTTAATCAAGAAGATGTTGACAAGCTTAGACTTTTGTTGAATCAGCTGGATAACCATAAAACTGACTCTACTTCTAAGTCCACCATTAAAGGTTCTTATTTTGTGGCTCTCTCAAGTATAGAAGCTTTAAACTCCGACTGTAGCACTTGGATCATTGATTCGGGTGCTTCTGATCACATGACCTCTATGCCTCATATTTTTTCCAGCCATTCGCCATATTCAGCCAGACAAAAAATCAAAGTAGCCGATGGAAGTTCCCTCGGTTGCTGGTTACGGAACTGTAAAGATCTCAAACAATTCAGTCTTACATTAAGTTCTTCATGTTTCTAAATTGGATTTCAACTTGTTATCCATTGGAAAACTCACAAAAATTTGAACTGCTTAATTAAATTTCTTCCATTTGGTAGCTGTTTTCAGGTCCGATAGGAAAAGATGATTAGGTATTGTAAGTTGATAGATGGACTTTACTACTTGGATACAACTTGGAATGGTGAAGAAGGGCTTTAATGTTTAGTTTCTTAGAACACAAGTTTAGATCATACTTATCTTTGGCATAACTGCTTAGGTTACCTATATTCTAGTTTGCTAAAAAAATTGTTTCCCAAATTGTTTGAAAAAGGGGATGTGAGAAGCCTATATTGTGAGTCTTGTATTCTTGCTAAACATAACCGTACCATGTTTCCAATAATAGAGATTCAGTTTTCTACTCCGTTTAATTTAATTCATTCTGATTTATGAGGGCTGTCTTGTGTTACCAATAGTTCTGGTACTCAAATGATATTTTACCTTCAGTGATGATTGTATAACAACTATATAGGTCTATCTGACGAAAAACAAATCTAAAGTTCCAGTTATATTTTTCAAGTTTCATAGGTTTATCAAGAATCAATTTGAAGTCCATATTCAAACCTGGAGATCTGATAATGGAGGCGAATATTTTAATCATTAAATATGGGCATTCTACAACAATCAACTTGCATTAATACTCCTCAACAAAACGGAATTAATGAACTAAAGAACAGACATCTTCTTGAATTTGCTTGATCCCTCATATTTCAAACCAAGATACCAAAGTTTTACCGAGGAATGCCATCCTTATAGCTGGCTTACGTAATCGATAGAATGCCTACAAGAGTTCTCGAAAATTAGTGCCATCTCAAGAAATTGATGAACCTATTCCCAAGTTTTCAAGGAGTTGGATCTGTACCACCAAAAGTGTTTGGATGTGTGTCCTATGTTCATATTCATCCTCATTTACAGAGTAAACTTGACCCTGGAGCTGTGAAGTTCGTTTTCCATGCGTATTCTCCAAAAAAAACAAAGGGGCTACAAGTGCTACCATCCTCCCATTAAGAACACTTATATCACCATGGATGTAACGTTTGTGGAGAATCATTGCTATCTTGAGAAGACCTCTCTTCAGTGGGAGAATAATACAAGAGAAGAAGATAGATCTGATTGGCATATAGAGGAGAATGATAGCCTACATGAACCAGCAACTCTAGCACCTTAGCCCAATGCCTCAGCGCCCAGCAACTTACATGAACCAGCAGCTCTAGCACTAAGGCCTAGCGCCTGATAGCCTTCATGAACTTAGTGCCTAGGCGCTCTCTTCCTAGTGCCTTAGCTCCAGATCATCCTTCTTCATCCAAGATCTTGACCGAAACCATCAAAACTCTATCCAATCCAAGTCAACCAAACCTGAAACCAAAAAGTCCCAGCATCTTCCAACCTCAAGACCATCTTTTCAAAAGTCTGTCTATTGAAAGTCTACCTAAACCTGATGCAGAAACAGACTTTGAGACTCCGAAAACATCGAATATAAAGTTATATTCACTTCTCATGCTCCAATAGTCAATCTTGAATCAAGTAAGGAAGATAATGCACCGATTTTTACTCACAATTTTGAAAATAATGTTGATTTGCCTTTTGTTTTAAAAAAAGGAGTTAGGAGTTATACTTGACTCCACATCTCTCATTTCGTATCCTTGCAGAACCTTTCTCCTCGACATAGTGCTTTCTTTGCATCTATTCTATCCCAAAAGATTTCTACATTTGTACAAGAGGCCCTAGCCTCTAAACCTGCATAGAGGCCATGATTGAAGAACTAAAAGCCTTGGATAAAAATCAGACTAGGCAAATTGTAGATGTGCCCCAATAGAAGAAGACCGTTGGATGTAAATGGGTTTATACTATAAAAAACCAAGCTTGATAGAACATTGGAAAGATATAGGGCAAGGCTGGTTGCGAATGGATACACTTAAACTTACGCGGGATAGATTATTATGAGACATTTGCACTGATGGCAAAAATCAACACAATTCGGATCCTTCTGTCATTGATAGTAACAAGGGATGGACACTACATCAATTAGATGTGAAGAGTGCATCTCTTCCTGGAGACTTGGAAGGGGAAGTCTATACGGATATTCCACTAGGATACCAAGAAAATTTGAGAGGGAACAAAGTGTGCAAGTTAAAAAGGGCTCTCTATAGTTTAAAGCAATCACCATGAGAATGGTTTGGAAGATTTACTAAGGCTATAAGGAATCAGGGCTATGTTCAAAGTCAAGGTGATCACACTCTATTCATAAAGGATTCTTTGAAAAAGGGGATTACAACTTTGATTGTGTACGTAGATGATATCATTGTAACAAGTGATGATCATGAAGAAATAGCCACTTTGAAAGCTAAGCTTGCCAAAGATTTTGAATCAAAGACTTAGAAAGCTTAAGGTATTTCTTGGGAATTGAGGTAGCTAGGTCACAACATGGAATCTTCATTTCTCAACAAAAATATACTCAAGATCTACTCCAAGAAGTTGGAATGATTGCTTACAAACCTTTTGATAGTCCAATAAAGGTTAATCATTAACTAGGAGAGTCAATTGAAGGGGAAGAAGCAGTGGGGAAAGCTTATCCACTTATACCACGCAAGGCCAGACGTTTTCTATGCTGTCAGCGTTGTGAGTCAATTCAAGCATGATCATAAAAAATCTCATCTCGAAGCTGTCTTTAGAATACTTGAAGGGATCTCCAAGTAAAGGCCTTCTGTTTAAGAAGGGAGAAGATCTTAAACTAGAAGCTATACAGATGCAAACTGGCCAGGTTCCAAGTCAAACTGATGATCAACAACTATGTATTGTACTTTCCTAGGAGGAACCTGGCCACTTGGAGAAGCAAGAAACATTTGGTTGTGGCACGCTCTAGTGCAAAGGCAGAGTTTCGAGCCATGGCACATGGCATATGCACACTATTGTGGCTTAAAATAATTCTGACTTAAATGTTATGCGCCTTTATTGTGATAATAAGGCAGCAATCACTTTTGTCACAATCCTGTTCAACATGATGGGACTAAACATGTTGAAATTGATTAGCATTTCATAAAAGAGAAACTTGACTTGGGGCAGATTTGTGCACCATATGTTTCCTAAATGGTCAACTACTTGATGAACCGTCAAAAGGACTACCTAGTTCCATATTCCAAAAATCAGTTAGCAAGATTGGAATGCGAAATATCTTTGCATCAGCTTGAGGGGGAGTGTTGGAAATATGCTAGAACTAGGATGTAATTGATTGGGAATATGCTGTAATTATGTTGTAATTAGACAATAAGTCAACCAGAATATATTAGGGATAAATGTAAATATTTAGTTTCCAACATTCTGATTTGATTCTGATTTAGTTTCCTAGTTTTATTCATCTAAGTCAACTAGTGACTTCTTTATATACCCCATTGTATCCCTAACTTTGAGAATATGAAAGGGTAAATTCTTCCTGTTCAAACCCGTTATTTCTTCATCTTCAAACCCGTTATTTCTTCATAGTGTGCATGAGTTTCTTAACAAAGCAATGAAACTAAAGATGTAACTAATTGGGCATTTGCCATTATCCAATGAAAATGGGCACATGCAATTTATAAGACCACCAAATCTATCTGGCGTCATATATGGTTCCTAATTCCTTCATTTCCCCTGCAAATTTTAAGTTTGTCAAAAAACTTACTAACCAGTTTCTTGGTTATGGATGGTTACATAATCAATTCTTGAAAAACATTGTCCTCAAAACTGGAACAGAATAAGTCTATCATGAAATTATAAGCTAGCAGTCAATCATGTAACATCCTTGATAACACTACGACAGAACTATGATTTGACTGCAAGTGTCCATGCATGAATCAAACAACGCAAATGACACTATGACAGAACTATACCTGATTAACCAACTGGTTTTTAAACTTTTCTGGATGCAACTTTCGCTCAGAGTGAAAAGCATAAGATACTTGAGCATCCATTCCTGTGGACAACATCACAACAATATAATGGGGTTAACCAGTCATCAACATATCATGTCAGAAAATAGTAGAGTAATCCAAATAACTGGAGGTCGAGAGAGTAACCAATCTGTTCTTTGTATCGGATTGTAAGATAGTAATGAAAGTGCCAACTAGCTTAGCAGATAATATTTTTTGGTGGTTACTCAAGGATCAGGGACAGAATCCCGCCTTTCACCTACAGTAAGACGAAGGGTAACTTCCCCTTGTTCAGCCTAACAAGTTGATCCGAAAAGGAAAAACGGAGGAGATGATATGATAGCAGAAAATCTTTGAAGGAGAAACAAAAGGACTCAAAAAACATGTTTCTTGGAATTTCAAAACGATAGTTCAACCAGATGTACAATGGAACTAGACGCATAAGGAAATCTTAAATTTCACGAAGTTTTTATTCATTATATCCTCTGCAATATCATGTATTCTTTACTAGATTGCTCAGTTTCCATCAAACAACAGAGTAAAAGGAGTTAAAATGGGTTAATTTATGATATCAAAAAGTTTAATCAATTGCACTTTAAAGTATTATTATGAAAACAGATGCACTTTAAAGCCATCCAAGTTATAAGACACTTTGTAAGAAGATTAAGATAATTTCATGTTAGCAGCAAAACAGTTGGAATACTTGTCCATGGAAATTACTCTTACCCATGCTGAAGTAATTCCAGAATCCCCCGCGAAATGTATGGTAACCTCCCTGAGGAGCAAAAATGTTTCATGTAAGAATGCAAGGCAATACATAATATGTTATGATGCTTTAAGCCCACTGCATATTTCTTTAATAAATATTAAGAATTAGGTAGAGACAGTTAATTGAAAGTTAGACCTAAGGTTCCAGGTAGGATTATGAGCTACTGAAAATATTCACCGGTATGAAGAGAAAAGAAGATAAAATCCATTTGCAATCAGAAAAAAGTATTTGAAGTTTCAATTGTAAGTTATAAGAAATAGCATTAAGCTTTTGATACAACACCCATACGTGTCTACTCAAGTAAGAAGTGTAGATCACATGACAAAGACAATTTAGGAGAAAACCAATTCCAGCTTAGCTATTTACTTGCCCTGCAAGACCCATTTATAAGTGGCTGAAAAATAGGAAGCACTATAACTAGTGGAGGAAAACTGACTCCAAGCAGTTGAGAATTAGGAGCACCACTACTCACATTTTCTCCTCTATTTTAGCTTTTCTAATTGTTACTGGTACCTAGAACTTTTAGTATAAATAGACTAGGAATTGTTTTGTTTCATCATCAGTAAATCATTTATCGAAGTCATTTGTCGGAGACTAGTCCTCCCGAATTTGACTCCTTCTATTGGTTGTATTTTGTTTAAGATCCTTGCAATATACAACTAAATTTACTATTTTTCTCTTCTGTCCACTTTCATTTTTTTTTTTTTCTTTTCCTGCTTCTATCAGCTTTATAGATCTTAAGAATCGGGCAGAGAATGTTAACGGGAACTTAGACCAAAGACTCCAGGAAGGATTTTCTGCCACTGAAACTAGTCAGTGTTATAAAGAGAAAAAAGATTTAAAAACCATAAAAATCAGAGAACGGTATTTGAAGTTTTCACTTGTAAGCTACAAAAGAATGAGAGATAGGATTAAGGTTTAAAAAACATACAGTTTCTTGAGTGCAAAAAACAGAGTACAAAATAGAAATGATCCTAAGGAGACATAGGAGCTAATGGTAGAGCACGTTACCATGTTCAGTTCATCCGTTGAAGAGACACGACCGAATGCATGCAAAGAATGTGGTAGCTCAAGGGGTGCAATAGGATCACAGGAACCTTCATTTGGAGCTCTCATCCTCATGAGAATATGCCAACTGAACCACAAAAATGCATTTCTCAGTAACTACATTGAAGTTTTTATATTAGTCAACCCCATAAAAAAAACATTTAGATGCATGCTGGAAGGAGTATTTTTCCAAAATGAAACATTACAGACTAAAAAATACAAGTGAAAAAAATAATAATAATACAGCAGTAATGTAGTTATAAATCCGCTATGAACTCTCATTTTAGATCCTAGTGAAAATGATGGAAAGAATCAAAAAGACAAAAAAAAAAAAAAACATTTCAACGTAGTTATATAGGAATGAACTCTCATTTTAGATCCTATTCGCAGAAGATTTCTTTTCTTAAAAAAGTTAAAAATTTAATTTTCCAGGAAATTATTTCCATGTAGAAGTTAGACAGGAAGGATTGACAATTAATAGATAATGATTCTTCCCGACTGCGTACTTTCTAGTTCGTTAGTACATGGTCAGAGGATTGAAGATGTGCTTTGCAAGTGAAAATTTACACCACAACCTGGTAAGGGAAATGGAGTATATTGCATCACTAACGGTTCATCTCTTAAAAGAGACAGAAACTCATTTTCACTGAAATTGGATATGCAAGCCACAATTTGGCTACCTCAGCACTATTCCAAAATCAGCGAGTTCTTCATTTTTCAGTTACACCTAACCTCATGCACATATCTCTATGTGTGTGTGTATGTGTATGTGTGCAAGAGAGAGATAAAGGAGTCTTGTCAACTACATTACTTGTCTATTTTCATTTCCTTTGCTTCCTTTACTTGTTCCAAGAATGAGAACACAGAATTACGATCAGTCCCAGGATTCTTCTTTCCCTGTAATTTTAGAAAATTGCAAAGTTAGACAAGCACCCAATAGCTCATAAATTAGTGGAGATTATCCATGGTATACAGACTTCCAGCACAATCCTATTGCTAATTGCATTGCCAATTAAGAATAGGAAGAACTTTCAGCAAACATTACAAATTTCCCTGAAAGGGAACTCGGCTCGGCTTCATATTAAAAAGATAACAATAAATGAAACTGAGATACAAAAAATTCGAATACTACCAAGCCAATTAAAAGCACGTGGTACCCACTTATTAATTGTATTATGTAAGAAAACTATAAAGACAGTTGAACCCTCATTTTATCACTTTATTAGAACTAATAAAAGCAAGAAATTCTTACCCAGCCAAAGGCAAATGGCAGATTGTTTCCTGTTCCCAAAGGAACTGTAGCAATTGGAGGGGGATGTGGCAATTTAAGATCACAAACAACCCCCAGAAGCCAGCCAGCTGTTCCATCACCACCAGCAACCTAAAGATCAAGCTAGATGTAAGAAGTAAAATAAACAAAATAATAATAGTAAAAACTGCACTGCTGGTTCTTGTTATTGATTGCCTTATGCGAGAAAGATAGGCCTGTAAGAATGTACACTATCAGGCTCAACTTACAATTATTCTTAATCTCTCATGAATCTTAGCAGCAAATTCATCTTTTTCTTGTTTCAGCTTTTCCAGTCTGACGTAAACTCTCCGAAGCACCATATCAGGAGCCTCTTCCCCCACATCGAAAACCTGAAATCAGTCGCAATGTGATCAGCACCAAAGCAAATATCCAAGTATGATTGTGAGAGACTAAATGTACCTGATGTTCACTGAGAACAGTTTTAAATGTTTTAAGAAGATCCCCACCCAACTGACCTCCACTTTTGGAGTTGATAAAAACTAGCACTGGAAATTTAGGCGCGTCGAGAACATCGGAGGTGTTTGTTTCATCATTAAATATATACGTAGGAATGTAGAATTCCTTCAAGAAATCAGGGCCGGATTTAAGTTCTGCCATTGTCGGGCCCAACTGCATTATCAAATGATCAATGATCTTCAAAATCAAGATGCCAGGGAAAATTACCGGGGATAAAAACATAATATTTAAAGTAAAATAAAATAGAAGAATTTGAATTTTTGACCATGGTACAGCACAGACAAAAAATTTATTACAATCGTACAAGTATACGGTTTGTTATCTAAAAACCGTGCATAAGTGATTTCCAGCAGTCATTACCGAACAAAAATAGCATTGAGATCGATTGCACCATCTGAATTACTTGTAAATCATATCGTTAGCAATTTATCACAACTTAAATGATAAGAAGGAAAAGTTCAAATCAGAGAGAAAGCTTCTTGCTGAATCAACTCTCCCTAAGCCATAAGTCGAAACTCAAAACAATAAAAGGAATTAAGTCAATATTACAACATCGAATTCAGGAATTTTAACAAACACGAAAACTGTATAACAACAACGCATCCATTCCAAAACAAGAAGCAAAAATAGAAAACAAAGCAGAATGAGCCCAACAGTTCTGAAAACTGTTGAGCTGAAGCTTACACAAGCTTTCCCGCAGTGGAGAATGAGAGTGAGAACAACCAAACACTAAAAAGATAGATTCCTTTACTTGCTAAAAGTCGAAACAAACAAACGACCGTTGAACGTTGCGATTAGAAGCTGAAATTTGATTGAAAAAAGAGAGATTTGTGAGACACCTGGCAGATGAATCAGAAGAGATCTGGTTTCGAACTTTTTTTTTTTTTTTTTCCTTTCCGGGTGTGATTTTGGTTAATAAAAGCCCTTTTCCAGTTCGTTAACTTGGGATCTGAAATTTGAATGAATTCAAACGTTTAAAGAGGAGACATTAAAGGAGAGAGTTGACTTGGTCAGTATACAATAGATTTTTAAATTTGGATCTGGTTAACGACCTTCTTTCAACTATCCGAATTTTTCTTTTTCTTTTTCTTTTTTTTTTTAAATTGACATTAATTAATTATTTTATGAAATTTAAAAATAATAATAATATATTAATTATAATTTTTTTACTTTAAAACCTTAATGAATGCTTATAAATTTCTATTAAACTTTTTCATTATATTTTCATTTTTACATATATTTTTTAAAGAAAGATCACAAATCAACGTGAATTTAAAAATTTTTAAAGTAAAAAAGGAAATTAGTAGGAATCTTTCATCATTTGGAAAACTTCTAAGGAAGGGAAAGTTGTTCTGACAGTTGCTGTATTCTTCTTATCGGAAAACTCTAAATAAAATTAACTTCTCATCAATTTCAAATAATGATACAAATCTTTAGATATAAATTTTAAATCTTAATCGTTGGTCTAAAAAAATATATATAAACATGAGGAAGAATTTTATAAAAGTGATATAAAATAATAATTTTTATAATAATATAAAACAAAAAAATTTATTTAAAAAAATAATAATTATTAGAATTATTAATAAAAAATTATGATTATAATTTAAACTTGATTTCCCTTAGTATTAGAACCAACTCTTTCATATATGTAAACTATATATAAATTTTAAATATAAATTATATATATCAAAAATAGCATTTAGAAATAATAAAATATGTAAAAATATTTTTTTATTAAATCTTGAGTTATTATTTAAAAATAATAAAAAATAAAAATATACTTTATATTAAATTTTAAAATATCATTTACAAATAACAAAAAAATTTTATAGCAAATCCCAAATTACCATTTACAAATAATAAAAAATAAAAATAGATTTTATATTAAATCTCAAATTAATATATATTAT
>JBBYHO010505642.1:0-21529 GCA_038382025.1 Adansonia gregorii | reverse complement strand
TTTTTTTTTTTTGGCTTCCCTTTTTGACTACCATATGGCCTTGTGTAGTAGATTCAATTAGGGTTGTAAACGAACAAAGCGTTCGATGAACAATTTATAAACAATTCGATTTTTATTCATCTATTAAGTTAAATAAATGAACATAAACAAGATTGTAAGGCTCGTTTATTAGAAAAACTAAATTCAAACATGCTATGTTCAATTCATTTACGTTCATGAATCGTTTAATAAATTGTTTAAAATTCATTTTAAAGCTCGTTTATTGTTTGATTATACAATAATTAATAATAACGTCATTATTTGTGTTTTATTTATTTATAATATAAGTAAGGAGTTTCTTTTTTATTTTATGTATAAAACTAATAAATATATTTGTTTGTTTGTTTAGATTTGTTTATTTATTATTCATGAACATATTTTCAATTGTTCGTGAACATATTTGTTTAATGCTCATGAATAAGTTTATTTTATTTAAACAAATGAACATGAACACTACTAATTTTAAATGAATGAACATGCACACAAATTTAAAATTCTTAACGAACATGAACTAAACATGAACATATTAAAAAAATAAATAAACGAGAATTATAGTTTGACTAAAAAATAAAATTCTAAAAGGTCTATTTGTTTAAGCTCGATTCACTTATAGCCCTAAATTTAATAACAAAACTATCTTGAGTAGAAATAGTTTGATAAGAGCCCTACATATAGTTGCCCATGACAAAGCCTTAAGCAATTGAAATCAGTAAACTTCATGACTCAATCCCATAATATATATTAAAACTTATCCATAGGCTAGGCTAAGCCTTAGGCATAACTGTTCATAATTTAAGCTAACCTAACCTGAATTACTAGTTAATAATAAAAATAAATTTTTATTTAAATTTTATTATGAAAATATATAAATATTAATATAAAAATAAATCTTAATCTTTTATTAATCTATAAACAATAATTCAAGTTTTTAAGTTAGGCCTATTCGAGACTAGATAAGAAATCCAAAAAATTTTCAAGATGCAACTTGACTTATGAATACCTCTAATTACATATGGTTGAACTTGTTACCTAGGTGGGACATTTAGAGTTGGATTTTGTATAAATCTCAAAGTGTGAGTTTAAAAAAACTTCAATAAAAAGACTAAAATGAATTATATTATATTTTTTTCTTTACTTTTGTAGTTGCAGCAACCCTTTGGCTAGTTTTCTTAGAAAATTTTCTAACCCATGTAACAAATGTAATAAAACAATTTATTTTCTAACCCATGTAATAAAGGTAACAAAACAATTTATTTTAAGTTGTAGCACCCTATAAAGATCATTGCATCAACTTAAAAGATTTTTACTAACATTAATCGATAAACAATCTAGATAATTCATTTGCTTTGTTGAATATAGATCCAACCGTTTCCATATAAATGTTTACTATATCAACTGGATTTAACCTACTATTACCACTAACTTCTCCTTACATGTCTTGACATTATGCCTTCATTTACCACATTTGCTATGGATTATTTGTACTCATTTCTTGTTTACTTTAGCAATAGTAGTTAGGTGTTTCACTTGCTTCTTTTCTCCTATTTTATAAGGTTATCCTAATTGCATTTTCAATATTGATGATAGTATGGTCTCATAACTTTCTTTAAGACCCTATCGGTTATTAATCACAAGGTATGCGGTTCGGACACATCTTCACTTGTATGCTCTTGTTATAGTAGACATGACAAAGTTGTTAATTCTTTCATCATTGATGAACATCACTGACACAACGTGTATACATACAATGCCTGTGAGATCCTATTTTTTGCATAAACTAGTTTACAACTCTAGGTTTACCATATACTGTTTTGATAGACCACATGCAACTTGGTACATTATACCACCATCATGTTTTGGCTGGCGCATATTTGACTTTTGAATAATATTATCTAACCTCCTTTAAATTTTAGGGCATAAAGGTCCTATGTATTTATTAGCAGCATTTTTCTTTCAAATAATTATTTACATCAACTTAGTCCTCATAGTCTCTATCATTATTAAGATGGGCTTGTCCCTTGCTTTTATGAATTATTTGTTAAAAGATTTAGAAAGGTTGTTCAAAAGCATGTCACACTTGGTTATTGTGGATAAGTCAGATTTGGACCATTAACCAACATTTTTTTTCTTTCTAATAATTATGAGCATTAATTTATAAGGCCTTTATTTTTTTTTTCATTTAGTCTGCATACTCTCTGAAGAAGCTAGCTCTGATAGCTTTCCACAAGCAATCTTTTAGTGTTTTTCCTTTGGTTGTAAGCTTGGACTTAAAATTAGTGTACAAATTGCTAACATAATTTTTATGCTTTACATTAGGCATAAATTTCCCAAGTGCATCTGTAACTCCCCAGAAAGAGAGTTCATAAACTTTAAATAGTTACAACTAGGGATTCAAATAGTGGTCGGATAGCAAAATAATGGCTTTTATTTCATGGTAGTGTTAACTACTACCATCATTATTGAAGAAAAAATGATTGTGAATTTAAATCACAACAATAACTATGGATAATGATTGCCAAACTTGGTGTAAAGGTGAATAGCAGCAATAACAATCTATTACTACCACTATTCCTGTTACAAAGTAGTTTTATTATGAAGATAAGGAAAATTGATTTTTACAATCCAAAAATTATAGCGACATCCAAACACAAAAACCTAAAAAATGGTTTTAGGGCCCTCAAATCATTGAAGAGAAAGGTTAATCAAAGGGGAAAAACATACCAGAAGAGAAAGTTGCTTGAAATAGCGAAGAAAAAGTTATAAGGAAGAGAAGCTATGGGATAGCTTGTAAGATCTAGGAAAAACCTAGTAATTTTTTAGAAACCTAATCCAGTTGAAGTGTTGGGGAGGTAAAGAAAAAGGAAGTAGACTACAAAGTCATCTGTAGGTGGTGACGTTGTTAACAACAAAAGATGATGGAAGACATAGTGGGCTGATGAAACTAGGATTTTGGTTGATGATGAAAAAGAGGTTTTAGATTTAGACAGAGATTTATGGACTAAAAAATGAAGAAAAATTTAAAAGTTCTAATTTTTATTATTTTAGATCCAAAAGTGTAGCTTAAAAGAATAAGAATATGGGAAAAAATATTAAAGAAAAAATAAATTTGAAACATAAATGGAAACAATAAAAAAAGAAGACCAAAATGAAAAAGTTTGGCCAACTTGAGTGGGATATAATTCTTTAGCTTAACTCTTTTAGGCCATTTAATTTGGGCTTAACTAAGAGTTTTATAAATATATATTTATATTTTGTCCTTTTATTTTCTTTTATTTACCATGTATATTTATTTATTGCTCATTTTTATTTTTTCAAGTAATCATGTGTTATATGTGTATATGTATATATATATATTTGTTTCAAGGAAAAGATATGAATTAATAAAAAGCTATAATTATTTAGAGAAATTTTTTTAGAAAAGAATGAATATCATTATTTGCATGTGAAGCAATTTTATTTAAGATGTAAAGCAATTTTTTATATTATTGTATTTAAAATATAATTGCTTGATATTTAACATGTTTATCTTAGTAATTATTATGATTCTCAGACAGTCATAGATTTAAGAATGATCAGTTTTAATATAAATATTTATTATAATATAAAAAATTTGTAACTAATTATTTTCTTTTATAAATAAAAAATCATAAAGTAGTACAAACTAAGTTAAAATTATTACAAAAAAAAAGATTTTATAACTAGAATTATAATTATTTAGTTTTTTAAAAAAATTATGCAAAAAAATTTCACGACCGTAAGCATTGGTTACATCCACAACTACGATAAATGTAATATGACCAACAATGTCTCTATTATTGCAATTTAAATCCTTAGTTACAACCGTGATAGTTACCAAATATTAAAGTAAAACATACATCCTCAAAAGTAACCTACGCTCTAGGAAACCTATTGTTGTGGTTCCTAGAATGGTATACCTAAGTTCCCCCAAATAGTCAAAAATTATTGCATATTATTTATTACGAGTGCCCTCTGCTTGGCCCTATTGCATTTACTTAATGAAACATGAATCACAAATCTATGTTCATATTTTGTTGAAGAAAGGTTATTGTAAGGATCAATTGATAATTTATCTCGATAAAGTTGAGCCATCTATTTATATGTCATTCCTATTCTTCATGTCTTTAACACATCTATGCTTAAGCTTATATGTTTTAATCTGTAAGTACGTTTATGCGGTCTTTTACATTTAATTTGATCCTTATAATTTTTGGGGCACCTTTACTTTTAAATGACCTTTATTATTTTTTAAACTTTACATTATACTTATCTTTCCTTCCATACTGTTTCTTTAAATATTTCTTCAATAAAAAAATAACAACCTTTTTCACAATTGAAGATTTGCCATTTTTATCCCAATATTGAATATCAGCTACTTATTTCTTGTGCGAAAACCATTAGAATCAGATCATGTACGATTTACAAAGAATCAAGATTTGAAAATTTAGAGCCATAATCATCTGTTGCAACACTTTTCCTTCTAAGTTCTTAAGTCAACATTAACCTCAAACACTTCGTCATCAGCATCTTCCAATAATCACTTTTATTAAACTTAGATTCAAAAGTTTAATATTAAAGTGATTTGACAAGCCACTATCACAATCTTTTTTTACCTTAACTTCTGCTATTGTTTTAGTTTCATTGCTATCAAAAGCTGCTTTAATACATAGTTCATGCTTAACATCCATATCACTTACATTACCTCTATACTTAACATGTACAATAGTTTTATCCTCTAAATACAAATGAATGCAATGATTCTTGCACAAACTAGAAACTATATGCACAACATTAAAATCAGTTATCATAGATTAATATTCTTAATAATTACTGCCTTTATGATATTTTACAAAAAAATTACATTAGACCTACATAACTAAACTTCTTTATTATATCATGCATAAAAGTAATCAAACCTCCTGCCAATATGTTGCATAGTAGTAGTAGGCATAAAATGACCACTATTATGAACAACAATAAAATAATCTGATTTTGATTATGAAAATATCATAGAAGTCCTTAAGTTAGCTTCAAAATAGTATTAGACTTCATCTAAAATACTCATGACTCTTTACACATACACAAATGTCCTTGATCCCCATATGCTATGCTTTTAAATTATTCCTACAAAAGCATTACAAAACAAAACATGGTTCTACATGCACAACAACTGTCTAGAAATAAAGCATTAAAAAAATAGGCGTATTAAATATCATTGTTATAATAGTTGCAAACAACACATCTCTACTTTACAAAACAATAGCTGGACAAACATAGGCAGGCATAAAAAACAATGAAAAGGATAAAATTCAAAAAAAAGTAGTAGGCACAAAATCAACAAAAAATAAACTTAAGTTAAAATCCACAAGCATAGCTACTTAACAAAAATAGAGAAGTCCACAATTACAAACCATTCATGCTAATTATATCCCTTAACATATCTACTTAACTAAAGACAACATAGGTTGTAGTAAAACTAAAATTAAGCTAACAATTCATATCTTATGTAATGGTTGAATTCCCTATGAATTGAAGCCAATGCTTGTCCATTTCCAATTCGTAATATGTTTTATATTAATTCTATGCTAAACCTAATGACAACACAAATTGAATTGCTAATACTCCTAACCTTTCACTATATCTCTAATCCACAGTGAACCTTAAAAAAGAACAAAGAATCCTAGATTGTACCTAAATTTCAATTTGCAATCCTTAATCAAGATTAGAAAATGTTAACCCTCCTCTAAACTCCCTCAATTTTGTCGATAGTTTTTTTAAAGACCTTCACCTATTTTTTCCTAAATGCATCGACCATCTAAACTCTAATAAATCTAGCTAGATATTCCAACTAAATAAAAATTTAAGCCATATTGTCTAGCCATTACTCTTTAAATGGTTGAATGGCCAAAACTTTTAATGTTCTTAGCATTGGTGTCTAAATTGATAATTCTAATAGTTGAATGACCAAATCCAAACCCTAGAATAGTTGAGTGACTTTCATGTAACTTACCCAAAGTTATAAGCGATCAAATTATCTATTTTTCAATAGTATGGAAACAGAAAGAACTTTCATCAACATTAAAATTCTATAAACAATGTCCAAAAAACTAGAGAATGTCCCACACGTTATATTGGTACATAAAAAATTATAATACTATACATCAATGAAAAATACTATGAAAATTCTTCTTTTGCCTATGATTGGTGGGGTTGCTATTTGAAATGCTAGAATATTAAGTTAGTGCATTAGGATTGCATGTTTCTTACTCGAATTTATTCAGGTTAAAAAACATCATATATCTTTACACACCAAACACACATATAAACATATTGCGTTTGTTGTATCAAATATTTTCTTTTTTTAATTAAAAAGTTACTATATAAAAATCACTTATATCTTAGTTAATATATTAAATGACAAGAAATAAAAAAGTGTCACAAATTAGAGAATTATGTCTTTAGCTTGTGTTCATATATATAGGCACCAACTGTATGTTCAAAAAAGTTGAACATAAGTTGAGTTTCATCATTGCATTTTAACTATAATCTTACTTAATTTATGTCTTTAGCACTTAATTCAATGGCATATATATTTATTACCTCTTCAAAAAAATTGAGTTTTATTTTTCTCTCCAATTTACGTGTTTTTAATCTTTCTATCTTATTTAATATCATGATTGGCACCAAAATATATGCTTTAGACTTTGGAAAATACATGATTATTTAGTGAGCCTCGATAAGTTTATTTATTATTTAGGTGATATTATCCCAATAAATCCTATTTAAGTTAAACTACTCTGTTGATAAAAATTAAAAATAAACTATTCACTATCTAAGTAATTGATTAGATTAAGGAATCCTAAGATTTAACTTTAATTAGTTATTAGATATAGGTTTGTATTCTAGTCTATACTCTTAAATCATTTCAAGGTAATTACAAAAATGGAAATAGAATAGAAGACACATATCAAATGTGATAAAATTTCTTTATGTTATTGGAGTAAAATTGCTTTTTAAGGAAAAGTAAAGCCACCTTTCTTGATCAATAATGGCTGGAGGCATACTCAAATTTGTTTCTTCTTTTATTAATTCTTTCACAATAAACTTATTAATGGTTAGTCAATCTGTTTGCATTCAAATGTTCATTTGACATTTGAGAATGTTTGGGTAAAATATTAAACATGTTAAATTAGTTTTGACAAAAAAAAAAAGAGATCTTTAAAAAATAACCAAACCTTGGTTTCAATGTTTAAAGCTTGATTTGGTTTTGCCCAACTCAAATTATATAATATATATTTTTTATATTTACATGTAATATATAATTTATGTAAAGGATTAAAAAATAACATTGGAATAATGCTAAATTATTCATATTTTAAAAACTCAGTAGAACGCATAATTGCTAAAAACAAAAATCATGTTTTTATGAGTTTTACCATTTAATAATGCATATGGGTCTGAGCAAAAGCTGTTGTTTGAAATACTAAGTTAAGTCAGAATTGGGTAGCTTGTAAGGTGTTTATACCGTATTTAGGCTTGATGTAACCAATGAACACCATTAAATTGCTAGCTTAAAGACTTCATGGAGAAAAGTCCTTTTTTTGTCACTTAGAATCAGTAACTTAGATGGATCAATCTTAGCACAGGAAATGGATCTATTTTAAAGTTTTAAAAGGTTAAGCTACTTTATGGAGAAAAGTCTTTATTTTCACATAGGATAAGGTAACTTAGATAAATCAATCTTAAAGCAAGGAAAAGAATCTATCCCTAAAGTTTTCAAAGGTTGAGCTACTTATTTAATTTTAAAAGTTCGTATTATATTTAAGACTATTTTGGGAAAAGTATTAAGTCTTTTAAAAAAAGATGGGCAATGGTTCCAATATTCAAATTATGAGTTAGATTTCACTTGACTGGAATTATATATAATATATAGTTGTATAATATATATTGTTAGACCGTGTGGCAAAAAAAATCAAGAAGGGTGAATTAATTTCTCAAAAACCTTTTGCGGGTTAAAAATTTGGATATAAAAATTGAGAAATTCAATTAAGAAACTTAAATGAGCAAGATAGTGAATAAATAATGCAAATAAAAATGTAGGGAAAGAGAAGCAAACACACTACAATTATAAAAGGTTCGACCTTGATGCCTTCATCCTGTCTTTTGGCCTCATTTGCCGAGGAGTTTCCAATCATTATATTTGAATTAATTATTTTCAAGGACAAAATATAAACTTTATCCTCCCTATCTTTTAAAAGCTTAAATAGAAACTTTTTCCGTATCTTTTGAAGGCTAAGTTATTGCCTCTCTACCTTTTGATAACTAAGGTAACATATTTCTTTCAATACAAAGAGTTTTGGCGTAAACAAGAAAGACCTCTAAAAGGTTAAATATTTACAAGTTTAGGCTCTAAAAGGATAATTCTAAACAAGGAATCACAATGAACACAAGAATAATAGGAAGAATTAATATTAAACAAGTTTAAACTATTTTGAAGCTTTAAAAGCTGAAAGATTTAGCTATATTCTTATTCTGTTAATGTTTCTTGTTCTTGAAAGTGTTAGTGAAGCCTATTTATAGCTTGGAAGTGGTTTATGGCTATTGATAATTGATTAGGATGCTTTAAAGCCATTAAAAGCTTCACAAATGTGATTTCCTATTCTTTCCCGTATATATGTATAGATGCATTAGAGTGGGTATTGATACATTGCCTTAAAACATGAAAAGAATGGCCATTGGCAACTCATGCATCGATACATTAATAGATTATATTGATACAATTCTCAATGTATTGATACAAATGAAGGTTGTATCGATAAAGTTTAGAGTTTGAAATAATTTTACCAAGTAAAGTATCGATACAAGCATATTGGGTATGAAACATTTACATAAAAATCATTTCTAAAATGTTTTCCTTGGCTTAAAAACTCATTAAACTTATCTCAAAAAAGTTTTATACTAAAGTATGCATTAAAAAAACATTTTTGAGTAAGTTAAAGAGTTAAAAATATTTCAGTATTTTCCAAAATATTTTCAAATTAATTCAAGAAAAAATATTAAAAATATTTGATTACAACCTAATTAAGCTTAAGTTTTCGTTATATAAAACTGGATTAATACAAAGCTAACAAAGCTAACAAAGCTAACAATCTTTTTTTTTTATATGACAAAACTTAAGGTAAATTTGCTCAAAAACTCTTCCTAAATTAATTAAAGACTTTCAATAAAAACTTTCCCTTACTAAAAGTATTATTGAAAGATTTAAAAATTTTATAAGATATTTTTGTTAAACTTAGCAATAGCAATCAAAGTCATATTTAGCCATAAAACTATAGACATTAAAACTAATATAATCATTTCATATGCATGATATATAATCATTATGAATTCATATAAAATAATCCCTATTTACTTTCTTATGCAAATACCGCTAAATTTGTCTCCTTTTTTATTTTATTAAAAAGATAAATTAATTCAAAGCTAGGGATACCAATTCAAGTAAAAGTTTAAGTATATTAATTGATAAACGTTTAAGATCATATGTACAAATTGTTAATGAAAGAATTTAGGCATTTAAGTTCATTCAAGAGTTCAAAAATTCATGTATTTATTTGTAGATATCAGAGCATAACCAACATTATGAGTAAAAAAGATATAACAATTGTTATTAAAATAAATTCCAATTGTTGCCTATATGCATAATCTTATATCTATTCTGAAATTTGTAGTACTTGTGCATACTACTTATAATTAATTGATCAATCAACCATTTGGCAAGTAAAAAGCATTTTTCAAGAAAAGCCTAGCAAACTTTCATAAGTTAAAAAATCATTTGCTTATTTATGAAATTGATAATAAGATTAATTTGAGCAATTATGATATAAACCATCATGGCAATTTTTTTCATAAGAGAACAAACCAAGTGTTAATGCATAAAGTCCCTATATGAAACTTAAGCATGTAATCACAATAAGCACATATCAATTGTGGTCAAAGATAATTTAACTCAATCAATGAATATGAATAAAGTCAAGCATAGGCATTTTGATTTATAAGCTAAGTCAATTGATTTAATTAAGATTTTTTTTAACTCAAAAACATTTCAAAGGTTCATACAAGGCAAACATTTTAAGCATACATGACATGTAAACATATCAATTGTCAATTATTAACTCATGCATCTCATTGAACTTAATGTTAAAAGATAAGAGTTTTCTAGTATAAGTTTAGTAATTGTTTCAAACTTATTAAGCTTTTTTTGATATGCTCATTTTGACTTAAATCCACATTTTTAAGTGTTAAGCAATCCTTGATGTGATAGGTTGGATTTTGATGAGATTAGCACGCTTTATGTGCTTTTCTATGGTATGCAAGTTTCATTCTTATAAGATAGCTTTATTTCCATAAAACTTTATATAAACTACAGAAAAAAGATATTGGTAAACTATGAACTTCAATAATAGCAAGATATCAAGGTAATATTTTTAATAAGAACCAATTTTGAAAAAAAAAATTGATACCACTTGTTGATTAATAGAATTTCATTAGCATAAGTAAGACTAATTGTTACTTAAAAACATTTTAACAACCAATTGATAATAATTAGCACAAAGGGTACCAATTGTTATTATTCAAAAAAGAAAAATATTCAATTAAGCACAAAAAGCTTTTTTGCACTTATGAGCAGCAAAAATCAGATATAAGTATTTAGATGATGCATTTAATTTGTGCTAAACTCATCCAAATATATCAATGGAACCATGTGATGAGTAAAATAATGTTAATCATGATTAGATATGATGACAACAAAGCTTTTAAAATAAAAAATAAATTAAAATTTATACATTTTTAGACCAAAGTAGCTCGAATTGGCCAAAATGCACTAAAAATATCAGTACATATGAGCATTATATCAATACAATCTATGAAAATATTTTTTTTGTGTTTTTGCAAAATGTATTGATAAAATCTTCAGGGGCACACAAGTTGGGTTTCATAAAAAAATTCCTAGAAAAACATGCACATTTTATTCCAAAACTCATGATTTGAATTTTCTAATGCAAAAATTTGATTTAGGACATTAAAAATTTATAATAATGATCAATATTTTGAATCAAAATAACTATTACAAACAAAGATTGAAAGATTTTGCATTTATTCATGTTATGCATTCAAGTTCAAGCAATATGTAAACTTAAAGCATTAAAATATATGATTTTTTTATTCAAATCAAATATATGTAAGTTTATAATCACATTCAATGTGCATAAAGACTTGTTTAATCCATAAAACATGCTTTCATAAGCAATTAGGATAACTAAGCAGCTTAAGCCTCATAAAAGATGCATAACCATAAAGAACTCAAAAGGCATTAAGATGTTAAATACATGTTCATGGCACCAAACTTACACAAGTTTGTTTATTTAAGGACAGTATGATAAGATTAATTAGCCAAATCTTAATATAATTAGGAATTTGATTTTAGGAACCTTAAAGAAATATCCAAACTCTTTAAGCACATTATTAATAAACTTAAAACTTTTCAACAAGTTTCAAATGATAAAATAAAATTGTTTCAACTGATCATTTGACCTTAGAAAAGGAAATAAAAGGGTCAGCATTGTAAACTCATATTTCTTTGAAAATTCAACTAACATGGGTGAAACATTATAAAATCATTTTAAAGCTTCTTTTAACCATTTAAAAAAACTTTATAGCTCTATTTTACATTATTTAAATGGGTTCCATGCCCAAAAACCTAAAAAAATAGAATTTAATTTTTTAAGTTTTAAAAATCTTCTAAAACTTGCAGTAAATACATAAAGAATTAAAATATTGCAAGTTTGTCAAATATCATACTTTAAAACTAACTATTTTTGCAAAAGTGATTTGCGATGAAAACTTTGAACTTTTACAATCACTAAATCATTAAGCTTTATGAGTTCCCTTTAAATATGTGCATAAACATAACTTAGTTATGTACTCATACATCAAAATTTCTTAAGGCATGATATTATCAAAATCAAACTTTCATGTGTAAAGTCATGCTTGAGTTCATGCTTCAAAATCTCATAACATCATTTCACAGATCATTTTAACATATCATCATTAGGCACATAATCATCAAATGTAGACTTAGATAAGCATACACATAATCAAGATGCAAAATATGTATTTTCTTGATAACATTTTACATTAAAAATATATATGTAAAACATGAATATGCAACCATAAATCACCTTTAAGAAGTTTTAGGCTTAAAGGTTACCCATAATTTCTTTTATGTATTTAAAGTAGCCTCATTACTTCAATATACCGACTAGAAACTATCACTTAAATGTTGGTACTCAAATTTCTTTAGGTCTTTGAATTTTAGTTACCCATTCTATTGTTCCTTTAAGAACCGATACTTTTCAAACCTTAAATTAAGTTATTTTCTTAATAAGACAAGTATGCATAGGATGACCATGAATTGTAATGTGTACACTAGGTCATAGAAACTTTTTTTTTTTCAAATTGTTTTTCATGCTTCAAGCTTTCAAGTTTCCTTTTTAAATGAAAATTAACTTTTTCCAAGATTTCAATTTTTTACTTGAAAATCTTCAAAATCATTTTCAAATTTTTATTTTGATATTCTAAATTAATTTTTGATTTCAACAATAAATCATTTTTTGATTTTTAATTTTAAAATTATTTTTTTATATTTGAAGTTCGTTTCCTTAAATTCTGTAACTATTCATCAAATGCACTTTGCAATTTATCAAATGTGTAAGAATTTAAATTAAGAAAGTTAAAGGTTATCACAGGCTCATCAAGAGCCATGTATCAAAGGTTGGACATTTGATCATCATTAGAGTCTTCACCATCAGAAGTATAACTATCATTCCAGGTGGCTATCATTACTTTCAACAATTTCTTGACCATCTCCTCCTTTGGATATATCTTGCCAAACCCTTTCAGACCATTAATGACATACATGAATTGATTATATATCTCTTTGATCCTTTCATCCAGTTTTATCGTGAGCATTTCATATCAAGGTTAAGCATGTTAATCTTGGATTCCTTGACTTGATTGGTCTCTTAATATGTGATTATCCATTTATCCCATATCTCTCTGCCACTATCATATAGAGATGCGTTATTATACTTATTGGCTTTAATGCACAAAAAATAGTGTGTGGGGCCTTGGCACTGAGTTCAGCCATTTTGGTATCTCTTTCATCTTGTTCACTTTCTTCCTTAGGGGCTTCCTCATGTTCTACAATCTTTATTAGGATGAATGGGCACTTCATGATTATCTTCTATATTTGATAATCCATGGCTTAAACAAATAGCCTCATTCTTATTTTTTTAATAAGCATAATTTTTTCCATTAAAAAAATAAAGGCCTCACTAATAAATGTCCTTCTAGCCCATTACTTGTCATTTCACCATTATATTGCTTTGGTCTTTAGCATAGATCTTTACTTAAGGTTGTTAAGCCTACAAAATAGAGACCAAAGTTCTAATACCAATTGTTAGAAGTGAAAGAAATTAGGAAAGGGTGAATTAATTTCTTAAAATCTTTTGCAATTTAAGAACTCTGGATATTAAAATTAAGAAATTTAATTAAAGAACTTGAATAAGCAAGATAGTGAATAAATTATGCAAGTAAAAATGTATGGAAGGAGAAGTACAAAGGTTCGACCTAGATGCCTACTTCCTCTTCTTTAGCCTTACTTGCCAAGGAGTTCTCAATTCACTATCTTTGAATTGATTCTTTTCAAAGAAAAAGTATAACCTTTCAACTCCCTATCCTTTGAAGGCTTAGATGGAAACCTTTTCCCTCTATCTTTTGAAGGCTAAGATATAACTTTTTTTACCTTTTAATAGTTAAAGTAGCAACCTTCTTTTAATACAAGTATTTTTATTGTAAATAGGAAAAACCTCTAGAAGATTAAATGTTCACAAGTTTAGGCTCTACAAAGGATAATCCTAAAGACAGAATTACAATGAATATAAAAATAATAGGAAAAATTAATCCTATACAAGTTTAAACTACTTTGAAGCTTTGAGAGATGAAAGATTTGGCTATATTCTCATTCTTTTAAAGTCTCTTATTCTTAGGAATATTGGTGAAGCCTATTTATAGCTTGGAAGTGGTTTATGGATGTTAGGAATTGACTGGGATGCTTTGGAAACTTTATAAATGTGATTTCCCATTTTTCCCCATGTATATGTATAGATTCATTAGAGTGGATATCAATACATTACCTTTAAAACATGAAAAATATGGTTGTTGGCAAGCCATGTATTAGTACATTAACATATTATATCGATATAATACCCAACGTATCGATGCAAAAGTTGTATTGATGCAGTTAAGGGTTTGAAATAATTTTGGCTTCTGCAAAGCAAAATATCGATACTATCAATTTAGGTATCGATACACTCATATGAAAATGATTTCTAAATAAAACTTATCTCCAACAAGTTTTGTGCTAAAGTTTGTGTTAAGAACACATTTTTGAGTAAGTTAAGGAGTTAAAACATTTTAGTATTTTCTAAAATATTTTCAAATTGATTCAAGGAAAACATATTAAGTTTAAAAATATTTAATCATAAGCTTACTAAGCTTAAGTTTTTGTTATATCAAAATCAAGATTAATTAAAGCTAATAAAGGTAATATATGTAAAGGATAAAATATAAGATTATAACGTAAACATATGAAAGTATGTTAATATATGTATATTTAAAAACTTAACAAAAGAAGAAAAGGGAAATATAGTAATGTTGTAATGATTTTGTTAAAGAACTAGATAGTTAAATATGAGAAGGAGGGTAGAACTGATCTTTTTTATATAGGTGTGATAGATCACATAAAAAAAACTTATCTTTTTAATAAAATTAAGTAAAATTTATGGAAAAGGTAATTTTTTGGTCAATAGAAAAACAATTGGATTCAAAACTATATTAATATGTGGAAAGCTATTAATCCCACATCTGTTTAAAAAATGACACCAATTAATCTTATGTTATCTTTCATGTCCTTCTTAAACTTTTTTCTAACTCTTCCTATTTATGAAATTAAAAATAAAAATTTTAAAAATAAAAAAAAACCTTTTAAATTAAGAACAAAGAAAATTACTATCAGATGTCAAATAATAAGTGTTCATTAGGAATGATAGATGTTTTGTATTTTAGTGTCAATATTAAGTTAGACATGTTAATTAGAAAACTAAAACTTTAAGTAATTTTGTATGTGTGTACATATATATAATATTCTTAACTATTTTAATTTATTGTTTTTTTTAGAAAATATTTAATGAAATATAAGGACAACAAATCAAAATCATTGTATTTCACTTAAACGTATAAATTTTTTCTATCAAAAACATATTAAACATGTGGTTATATTTTCTCCATCATAAAAAATTATTATCTTAAAAAAATCACAACAATGTCAAACTAACTTATGAGAACTTAAAAAATAACCATAAGAAATTAAGAAATTCTTAACACCGTTCAAAGAATCTGATCAAATCAGCTTGTAAAATTGATTAAACCGTATAACAACATGTTAGGATGCTAATCCTGAATCGCTGGACTTAAAAACTAGGGTAAATCTCTTATTTTTTTAATTTATTTCTTTATTCATGTTTGGGGATCAAATCATCGAGGTGAATCACTCATTTGACTTAGCCCTAATAGTTGTTATGAAACGATTATTTATCTGGAGTCACCACCAATCTATTTTGGCTAAGTAAGATTGGTCATTACCGGAGTCCATCTTTTGAGGGTTACAAAACCCCTAAAAACAAACTTTGAGGTCTATGTTTATTCTAGAGATTCGCTTGAAAAGGTTTCAAACTCGATTACAATCATAAGTAAAGATTGATTCATGTCATGACGCCTAGAAATCAATACCTTTTAATTACAAGCTAACTTAAATCTTGATTATTATTTGGTTTCGATATTCAATGTTTAATTAGAATTCTTGTATCTCAAAAATTTCCTAAGCTAAATTTATTATTCCATTTGAGAATATTTTTAAAATCAAAATGTCATTCATACCTTGCAGTATAAAACTAGAGAAATACAAAGTTTTGTTGTATGAAATTACAAAAAAAATCATGATTTTACTCATTTTGAAAAAGATATCTTGTTATTAAAATAATCTATGAAATTCTTCCAGTATGCTAGGAGACATTCCAACTTTAACTTAACGACATTGGCTTGATTTTTGTTTTTAAAACACCAATTTTATTATGAAAGAAAGAATGAAATACTCAGACTCAATTTCAGTGGTATTGTATGAAACTAGACCTAAAGGCTAGGTTTTGGTTGAAGAGACCAAATTATCCCGTAAGTACACTTTTGACATGAAAGTATCCTGATAACCCTAAAGGACTTGATAATAACATGAAATGATTAAGCAACTTCTAAAGTGCAGCTTGACATGAGAATATCTTAATGACCCTAAAAAGCTCAATTTTAAGGTAAAATTATTAAAATGCCCCTTAAAATAATGCCCCTTAAAGCACACTTCCGACATTGAAGTATCTTGGTGACCCTAAAGGACTTAAAAATAATATAAGTTGACTAATCTACCCTAAAAGTACACCTTCAATATGAAAGTATCATGCTAATCCTAAGGACTTGATAATAATATGAAATGATTAACCTACCCTTAGGAAACACCTTCAACATCAAAGTATCTTGGTGACTCTAAAGGATTTAACTTTAAGCAAAATCATTAAAATGCCCCTTAAAGTACACATGTGACATAAAAGTTCTATATAACACCTAGGGACTCGTTTTTAGAGTGAAATGACCCTAATACCCTAAAAGGGTAACTTATGAGATGAATGTGACCAAAATAACAAAAATTACTAATAGGTCCTTAGACTTTCTAAATTTATAATTTAACCCTTAAATGGTTAGAAAATGCATTGAAATGATCAACAACCCTGAATAGGCAATCATGTCATGGAAATATCCTAAATAACCTTAAAATGCAAGATTTTACTGAAGGCCACTAATCTTTTTAAATTTGCAATTTACTCCTTTATTGACCTAAAATGCATAAACGAACATCAAAACATTTCAAAAACACATGGAAATTTCACTTGAGGACCCTAAGATTATTTGGCCAAGCACCCATGACCTTAAAAGAAAATTTTTTAGATTTTTTAATTAAGTCCCTTAACTTTTTAAAATTACAAAAATTCCTTAAATGGGTTAAAAAGCAAAACAAGCACCTAAATGCATCCAAAACACACCTTTGTGTGCTAAAATTAGCATAGGAACATTTGACCAAGATAAAATCATCATACAACAAATTTTGCAAAAATTTTAGTTTAGTCCCTAAGATTTAATTTAATTAGTAAATCTCATAGAAAGAATGAAAATTTACTAGAAAAGCCCTATACCATTTCGCTAAGGCGTGGAATTACCTTTCTAAAGCCTTAAAATAGTGGAAAATTAATTCTAGGCCTCTAAACATCTAACCATTGCAAAAATGCCTTTAATGGCCTTGAAATCATAAGGGTAAATTACAAATAGTCCCTTTAGTATTCGATCAATTCAAGAAATTACCCAAAATATATTTTCTTTCATAAATCAAGGCATGTATAGTCTTTAAAAAAATGAAATTTGTGCTATTAGACATATTTATGTAGGCTCAAAATCATTACTTACATCAAAATTCATCATTAATGTATACACAATGCAATTAAAATTGATGACTATGTAACATGAGTTCGAATTAAATGGTACATGCAACGTGAGATTCATGGCAAACCTCTACCACTAAATTTTGTAAATCATTAAACCATGAAATTCAAGAATGCAACTTGTGAAAATAGAAATCGTGGAAATAATAACAAGAAAGTTCAAGAATCAAGCATGCATAAATATGTAACCTCATTAACAGCAAGATTATCACTAATTCATGCAAACATGATAAAAAAATTTGAGCTTCAAAAACATGATTTTTATGAACATTAAATAAAAGGAAAATTCAAGAATTTGGTCATGCCCCAAAGTTTGGCCTAAAAGTTTAATGTTTACTATAGCACAAACTGATCTCCTAAATAACTTAGGATCATGAAGCTCCCAACAAAGGATGAAGGGAATGAATCATGAAACAAAATAGTGATGAAAAATTGAAATTTAATGAAAGAAAAAAATACCTTTCAAAGCTTAAAAAATCACAACTTTTTTTTAACTTTAAAATAAAAAAAATTCAATTTTTCATTTCGAAGTAAGGGAAAAAATCCAAGAGATAAAGTAGTCATAAACGTCAAAGGAAAAAAATTACTTGGAAAATACCTTTGAAGAAAATTTTTTTTAAAGCTTTTCTCTTTTTCCAATGAAGGTATTTCATGAGAGTTCAAAAAATAGAGGAAGATGAGAGTAAAACCAATAACACAAAAAAATGGTCTCCCCCTATCGAAAAGAAATCAACATTCTTATCCATGGCAAAATACCATATTTTTCATTTCTAATGATTTATTGTTTTTGTTTTGCTTGCTTAGTTGAACTTCATTAATGGTTGTCATAGACCCATGCTTGGTGTTATAGATCTATTAACTTTATCCTCTTTGATTGAAAATTTTGATTTTATTTTTCATTTAATTTTTTGAGTGAAAATATCTTTACTCATAAAAGACAATCCAAGAATCACAAATTTATTTGACTGGTCAAAAATTAATCTAATGTCTTAAAATGTGTTGAAAAGATAAACCTTAATTTTGATTGGTTAGAAAAAATTTGACAAGTCAAAATTTGAATAAAAATGCCATGTATGCAACATATTTTATAAGTTAAAAATAAATAACACTTGATCCAATGACCATTAACACATTTGACTAGTTAAACATTAATATAATGGTTGGTAATGTTTGGAAAGTTCCACGTTAATCTTGATTGGTTAAAAAGTAGTTAGATATGCCACATAGATTTTACTTGGATAAAGAATTCCTATATGTAAAAGCACCTAATTAAAAAAAAATTCCTATACCAAAATTAGAGTTTTAAATTCTATGTTCAAATTTTAGGAATAAAATGTGTTAACTTTGAATTCAGTTTTGATATAACAAACAACTTTAGTTAAATTAATTTATACTCAACATGATATTTGCGTTAAAATTAAAAATCATTTTAAAAAGCACTAAGTTTGTATTTTATCAAAAAAATGTTCCAAAATGTATACTTATACTTAGAATATTTTTTAGGTATATTTGAGTTAATATAAAGTCAAGAAAAATCATTTTACAAAGGATTTTTAACGTATGTATCGATACAAAGAACAAATGTATCAATACTATGCTTAAAACCCTCAAATGTATCGATAGAAGTGTGTCTATATCGATATAGCCCGCTTGGTATCTATACTCAACCCATGTGTATCAATATAAGGCTTGGCATAACCAAGGTTTGGCTAAAACCCTCAAATATGTTGATACAATTATGTCTATATCGATATAGCCTGCTTGGTATCGATACTCACCCCATGTGTATCGATACAAGACTTGGCAGTAACCAAGGTTTGGTTGAAACCCTTAAATGTATTGATACAATTATATTTGTATCGATACAGCCTGCTTGGTATCGATATTCGCCTCATGTGTATCAGTACAAGTCTTGGTAGCAATCAAGGTTTGGCTGAAACCCTCAAATGTATCGATACAAGTGTGTTTGTGTCGATACAACTTGCTTGGTATCGATACTCAGCTTCCTGTATCAATACAAGAAGCTGTAACAATCACTTTTTTTATTCCTGTATCGATACTATTTGTATTGTATTGATACTATATCATGGGTCTAAATGAAAACAAGCATTTCTGAAGGCTACAATGGCTCTCCAACTACCACATTAAATGCCCAACATCTATGAATTAATTTCAAGCTATAAATAAAGGTTTCCAACAACTGAAGAAGCAGAGATAAAAAAATCATTAAAGCATTCAATAATAAAAGCTCAAAGACCTTCAAAATTCTTTATTTTTACTTGTATTAAATTTATACTCTTCCAAGTCTATTTGCATCTCTTTCACCTTGTATTTGAATTCCAACAAACATCTCCCTACTAGAGGTTCAAACTATTTGCAAAATACTTCATTCAAATCATAAAAAAGGTTATGTGAAAGTGAGTGAAAATATTTAAGAATTTAGGGTAGAATTCTCAAAGGGATTGAAAGGTTCTATTTAAGCCTTAAAGGTAACAATTTGTTTAGTGAATTATGGGAATCATCTTGGTAAGAAAATACCAAGAAGAGAGGACATAGGTGCTAAGTTCAAGGATTGAACCTCTATACATTGAGTGTTTGTTTTTCTTACCTTCAGCCTATTTTTATTTTTAGTTTACTTTAAATTTATCAAGTTTTTATAATAAACAATTCACCCTCTCTTAGTTTAGTCCTTTTCTTGAGCTAACAATTAGCATCAGAGCTTTTGCCTTTATTATAGGTCTCACAACCTTAAGAAAAGATCCTTTATAGCTTAAAATGGAGAATGCAAATATGGTGCTTAGAGCTTTAAAAAGCCCACAAGAGTTAAAAAGCCAAGATGAAGTTTGTCTTATGGCATTTGAGACAAATGCAAATGTTATAAGACTTGAAGGACATTCCACCATGAGACCTCCACTCTTCAATGGTGACAATTACTCATATTGGAAGACAAAGATGAAGCTCTTTATCTAAGCAAATGAAGATGAAGTATAAAAGATCATCGTCAATGGACCATTCATCCCTAGGAAGAGAGTTGGAGATTGTGTTGTGCCAAAAGAAGAAAAAGAATGGAATGAGCAAGACACCAAAATGGCACAATTAAATGCCAAAGCCACGTATACACTATTTTATGCTCTTAGTCCAAGTGAGTACAATAGAGTCTCACTATGTGATAATGCCAAGCAAGTGTTCGACAAGCTAACAACCAACCATGAAGGAATAAATCAAGTCAAAGAATCCAAAATAAGCATGCTTACACTTGACTATGAATTATTCAAGAAAAAGGCGGATGAAACCATCAAAGATCTTTCCAAGTCTTGGGAAGCAAAAGTGACAACAATTAAAGAATCCAAAGATCCCAATACACTTTCTTTGGATGAACTCATAGGTTATCTTCTAACCTATGAGATGAAGATCAAGCATGAACAAGAGCCACCAAAGAAGGCAAATGTTACCTTTAAAAAAGCTACTCCTACTGATGATGATGATGATGGTGACAAGGTTGAGGAAGATAAAGAAATGGCCATTTTCGTAAAAAGATTCAACAAATTCATGAGAATGAACAAAGCAAGAAGACCTCCTAGAAAAAAATGATGAAGGGAGACTCAAGCAAGAAAAAGAAGAACAAATCATTTGCTATGAGTGCAAGAAATTAGGACATTATATTTTGTTAGACCTTTAGTGGTGAATGAAATCAAGAGGGGGGTGAATTGATTTCTCAAAATTTTGATAAATTAAAATTTTTGTAGACAAACTTG
>JBBYHO010505560.1:5627-18332 GCA_038382025.1 Adansonia gregorii | reverse complement strand
CAAAACCAACATGATTTAAGTTTTGGGAGTCCAAAGACTCTTAGAATATGAGAGGTGTCGCCCCAATCCCTGGAACGGTGACGTGCACAACTTAAAAATGAAAATTATTGATTGTGATTCTTGCCTTTCGATTATTCTTTGATTATATTAGGCGTGATGAGATGATAGCGAGGGGAAGGATCATCAAATGGATTACTTGTCCAATTGATCTTGGATGGCCACCATGAAGTGGCTGAAAACTTGGATTCACCATTGATTATTCTGGGCTAAACATGATTGGATGTCTATTAAAAATGATATCTCGAGTTATAAAACTCAAAATATTTATTTCAAGGTCTATGAGGTCCAGAGATTTGTTGGTTGAGTTCGAGATTTGGTTATGCATGAGAAAGAATTAACACTCCTATAACACTCGAAATTGATACCAACTAAGTTGGTCTTATGTTGGTTTCGATTACCTTGTTTTTGTCTTGTTATTATTTCAATATAATTCCATTTTAATGCATAAATCTTTTGTAAAAATGCAAACCCAGGTTTTGAAGAAAAATTTAACCTACGATGCACCACAAAGATGTGAGAAACCTAAAGATTTTTAATAAAAATGATTTTTGGATTTAATTTTGAAAACCAAATATTTTGTGTCAAACACTGAAGAGATACAAACATGAAACATTGCCTTGTAATTTTTTATGACAATTTGAAAATATGAATGCAAGATAGATGCCACAAAAGGGATAGGTATTAGTAAAACGAAAATGAATATAATAACATTGTATAAAATAAGCACACGGAAGAGTAAAAATGAGGGATGATCGGAATGTATCTCATAATTGTCTTTGATTAGTGAGGATTAATTGAAATGACAATTTTGATACGTGTTTGGACTCGATGGTTGTAAGAGGTATGAAAAAAAAGTTCTGACTAAAAGGCTTGAGAAAGTTCAGGAGAGGGAAAATCTTTGGATTTTGAGTGGAAAGCGGGATTGGATTATCCCCAATTGCAAAGATTTTCGATGTTTTTAAAAATGATGTTTTGGGTAAAAAGCCCAAGGAAACTCGGGAGAGAAAAGATAAAGATTTCAAATTTTTCTTTTTGAGTGAAAAACAAGAGTGCAGTGTCCCCTTCGAAGGTGGGGTTAAAGTATCTCCATTGGTGAAAATTTAGATATTTATGGAGAAAAAGAATATTTTGGTGAAAAAGGTATTTTGAAAATTAAAATCAAATATTTGAACAAAATTATCTTTTTGTTGGTCGTGATTTGACCGTAAGGACTTACGTTATAGTATATCACTCCATGAGGAGTCAATTGGATGCATTTTGAGTTGGTCAAACATCTTGATAAAGGTGGTTTGGAAAATAGGATTAATTTTAATTCCAAAAACAGGGGACAACATTGCATTATCTCTTTTCCAAAATTTGTTCAAGACTCATATAAAGGCTTCTAGGGATAAATGAGATACCGTTGGAAAGATAATTCGACAAGAAACAATATAAACATCTTCCAAAAATCTTAAAAAATCATTTTCTAGGTGGAATTAATTTTTGAAATTCAGCAATGGTAGCATGTGCAAAGAAAGGGTGAAATGGGATTTAAAAAATTTCCTCAGACTCATTCGAAATCGTTGAATCATAAATGATACTTTTCGAAAAGGAAATTTCACGAACTTTTTGAAAAAAAAATTAAAAATTCAAAAAATTAATTTGGTGGACTGAAATAGTCTAAACAGAATGCCAATAGCTAATTACAAGGGTTCTAGACAACAACGGTTCAAAAAATCATATCTCCCTTGGTCGAAATAATCCGAGAGCAAACAAGGCATCTTTGGAAAGGTCATTCAATGCCCTTTTAGTCAAAAATATCACATATTTCTAGAAAAACATTTTAGTGCTTGTAAATTATTTTTAAAGTTGTGACTACAATATTGCCGAAGCAAAACAAGAGAGTTTTTCAATTTTCTCGTTTTCCTTAGGGCTATTCGTGGGTCATAGACATTTGAATGTCCTTGACTGCAAGGGAAGGGTGACTTTGGCTTCATAAACTCATTTACAAAACCTTAGAGTAATTTAGAACGATGAAACAGTCTGTTGACTATGTCATTGACAAGGGTTTAAACTCAAAATCAAGGCATAAACATTTTAATGCAAGTAAAAAAAAAAGCTATTTTGTTTTAGAAACCAAAATTTTTAATTTCATTTAACCATGAAACCAAGCATAAAAAAAAATGATTTATTGCCAAGACTAGAGATCTAATTTATTGAAAATATTAAATCTATGTGAATCTTTGTTTATTAGAGGTAACATAGGTTTAACTTAAGGCCCGAGGGTTAAACATTTTAATTAAACAAAAAACCTTGCTCATCTAACTTCTCAGAACAGCAATTGTTAAAATGATTAATGACTTTTCAAGTTTTTTCAAACAAAACTTTCAATATATTACATGATCTATTACAGATAGCACAAAAATTTTGTTCAATACGGAAGCCAAATTTATAGTCTCAACCTTTAAGAGATTCAATGTTCAAGGACACTAATAGTTCTTGGGACTAAAGAAGAAAGCCAAAGAAAAATATTACTCGAAATTACTACGTAAGCAAATAAGATACACAAAAATGTTTAAACAAATAAGCAAATGGACAAATTGTTCATGCTTGAAAAAGGTAAATAAAATGAACTTAATAAAAACAAAAATAAAGAACAAAGTGCAAAATGCAAAAAATAGTTGAAACAATTACCCTCAAACATGGTTTGCGGATTTGTAGAAACTCTTATTTATAATAGTTAAATACAATGGCGAAAGATAAGTCCATTAGAAATATTTAGAATTTAAATCAAATTAAATTCAAATTAATCAAATGTATGATTTATAATAATTATTTTAAAATTTAAATCAAATCAAATCTAATTTAATTTATTTTAAAATAATTAAATCTATAATTTTTTATAATTATTTAAAGTAATCTATGTACCAAAAAATTAAATCATTTGCGTAAAACAATTATATTTTTATTAATACTTTTAACTTTTATATAATTATAAAAAATTTATATTAAATTATTTTGTACTTATTACATTGCTTATACTCACAATAAATGAACTGACAATGTACATTCAAAAATGTATTTCATCGCATGATGATTTCATGGACAGCAATTCTAAAACTGTCGCTGTACGTTAAGAACTATTAAAGTATCTATCAGTAAGAATAAGAATTCCGACGAAATTCGTCAAAAAAAAAATATATTTCGACAAAGAATATTACCGTCCTCAATTTGGCCTGGAATTTAATATATTTCGACCAAATTTTTTTATCTAAAAATCTTATTTTATTGTAATATCTTTTTATTTTTAGTGATCATAATGTTTTGAAGAGTTATAAAATATGGAAATCTTGGGCTTTTCTTTTTTTTTTCTTCTAAATTTATATTATGTGATGGCAACCACTATATTGTTGATAATGCCCGTAGAAATTGTGTAAATTTTGTGTATTTACAGGAAAAATATGAAAAGGTGTCCATTATTTTAATAAAAAAATCACATTAGAAACCATCATGGTACAAAACTTGATAATTTATAACATTATATAAATATAACACATATAAAATATTTACTATATGATATAATATGATATAAATTATTTAAAAATATATAAAAATATTTTTGTATAATATAATAAAAAAATATATAAATATAATATAAATTATTAAATTATTTAATATTAATAAACGTATGTTTCGAATTACAGTAACTTTTAGATTCGGAGAGAAGCTTATGAAGATTTGGGGTCCTATTGCTATTATTATGGCATCGATTTCTTTAAAAATCACAATCCTCAGCAGTCCATAATGTGTAAGATATTGAAAGGAGGAAGAATCTAGTTGACGATGCAAGTCAACCAAACCACTTGCCAAATGCCAATCGCTAAATTCTAAATATTATTAAAAAATTAGAAAATTATTTATTTTATATTAAATAAAAAATATTAAAAAAAAATAGAAGTGGGAGAGGGAGCACGTAAGAAAGCGGGAATCTTGAATCTATCAAACTCACCGTGACACGATAGGAAAGTTTTTAATTAATATTTATCTTCCGCTTATTATTATTATTATTATTATCATTATTATTTGCATTCATATATAAAAACAGAGCCGGAGCCCCTTTGCGTCATACTCTCTTTTCTTTGTTTCTTACTTGCGCTTAAAGCCTTTAAAGTCTTATTGCTGCAAATCAACCTTTTTTTTCTGATCTTATTCTTATGTTTCTTCAAAGAAGAGATTTACCAGATTCTTCATTCTCCTCTGTTTATCAAAGTTGATGGGAAAGAGACTCAACTAGCTGGTATGTTGTCCAGACTTTCCTCCTCGTGTATATATATATATATTTTGTTCTTCTTTGGGTAAGATTATGTTTTGAAGTTTGGATTGAGATCTTTAGATCCTGTAACTTTACTCGTTGTTTTTTTAACTTTCAAAGTTTTTCTTTTATTTTCTATTTTTGGTTTGTTTCAGTTTGTTTCGTGTTCTTTTGTTTGTGTAGAGTAGTTTTATGATCAAGTCATCAAGATGTTAATTTGATGTTGAAGCTCGAGAAAGATTTGCTAGTGTCTAAGTCAGTTTCTTTGAACGAAATTTTTGTAGATTTGAATGCGATTTCAAGCGTAGCTTCTCTTTCCTTTCTTATGCAATATTCAGATCTTTCTGACCTACAAAAAAACGAAAGACGTTTCTCTTTTCTCTCCGCGCTGAAACTCTGCCTTCGAAAGCCGAGCGTTGTTTGATTTCATGTTTCCTTGAAATCTTCACATAAAGCAGCAAAAAAATGAAGTTGGGTTTTTCACCTTTTTTAACTTCCTATCTTTTCTCCTTTTTCCTTTTTGTTTTATTGGGATTATCATCTCAGGTTTGGACTTGTGCAGATACACAGAAATCAAAAGCTTTTTAGGATTTGTTTGCACTTTGTTTGAAGTAACTGATATTCATTGAATTTGTTTAGATCAAAATGTTTCTTGTTTATAAATTTGACTGTGGGAAAATTTAGACTTAAACATGGTATTTAATAGTGACTCAAAGATCATTAAGGCATGCCAATTTTCAGCTCTTCTTCCTGAAGAAAGTTCTGATTTTAACAACATAATTCATCTAATATGGTTGATAATTTAGAAGATGTAGCATGTTTTCTGCATTTGGATATCCATTATGGACCGTTAATTTGATATGACATGTTTAGTTGTGGTGCTTTTGAGAAATAAATGTTTGTGCTATGTTTCTACAAATTAAAGTAAAATAAAATATCCGGGGTTTGTTGCCCCTACCATTTTAAGTTGAGTATTGACGTAGTTAAAGAGGAGTGGTTGAGCGCATAAATTTATGATGGAATTTGGTTTCACGAGTATACGGGAGAAGGTAGTACCGATTGCTGGCTTTAGTGGGCCTTCTATGTAGGGTTTCAAGTTCTTCAGATCTATACGGGATACATCTTCAAAGGGATAGACTAGACTAAATTTGACGTTCCTTGATTTTGCACAAAGAATAAAAGATTCTTAATAATTAATAGTATTCCTCCTAACATGTAAATTAACACTTTGTCGAAAGAAAAGGAAAGAAAAGAACTATTGGTATCTAGAATGTTATTCCTTTTAAGGATCTTTGAGTACGCTGATTGTTAGATATACGATTATTCAACTGCAATTAAAATGTTCATGATTTTAATCTGGTTTCTTGTGGCATATATATTACAGATTTTGGCAGCAGATATGGCCATTGAGCAGTACTTTGAAGAAGCTGTAGATCATAACCCTTTAAGTGGAGAAGGTAAAACTTCCTTGGAGAGGTGGAAGACTTCACCAAATGCTGTCAAAGGTTCTCATGATCATCCCTCGGGTGGTTTTGATTGCAACATCTGCCTGGATTGTGTACAAGATCCAGTGGTCACACTATGTGGTCACCTGTATTGCTGGCCCTGCATTTATAAATGGCTTCATTTTCAGACTATTTCCACCGAAAACCAAGAGCAGAGACAGCAGCAATGTCCCGTATGCAAAACTGAAGTTTCACATAACACACTGGTCCCGCTTTATGGCAGAGGCCTGACAACTGAGGTATCAAGAGGCAAGGCTCCCCAATTTGGTATTGTCATACCGAAGAGACCTCTTGGTCCTACGTGTGGCGTTGGCACAGTAAGATCACCTAATACTGCCAACAGTCAGCGGTTTCCATCACAATTACATCACCACGGTTATTCATACCAACCACAAATCTACTACCCTCAACAGGGTGGTTATCCAGGTTCACCGATGCTTAGTCCTGGTGGCATGAGGATAGACGTACAGGATCCAGTGACCCGAATGTTTGGTGATACGATATACGCAAGGGTATTTGGGAACTCGATTACAAACTTATATACATATCGGAATTCGTATAATCTTGCGGGCAGCACTAATCCTAGGATCAGAAGGCACATAATGCAAGCCGATAAGTCACTCAGCAGAATAAGTCTCTTCCTCTTCTGTTGCCTACTCCTTTGTCTTCTTTTGTTCTGATCTTTATTCTCTGCTTCCCTTCCCATTTCAGCCGGATGTACTAATCCTTATGAGATGTTGCATCTCCTGTGCTGCAGTATAGCCTTTATGTAATTATGAGTTTTGTGGACATCTTGTTCTGCCGTATCCAATATGGTATGAACTCTGTTTCGAGCTTGAAAGTTAATCACCTCTTGATGTTTTGGCCGTTGGATGACTGTAGGGTTATTCAACAAAAATGTATCTTGTACAGTTTGCCCTATTGTACTTAACAATCTATATATTGTATTATAGTTGTATTTAAAGTATTATATATTTATATAAATTTTGATATGTTAATAAATTTGCTATACAGATTTTTCATTTATTTATTTTGTGTCATATTTTAATTACCAAAATTACCAAGTCTATGACCAACTTAACTTGATTAATTCATAGCTTAAACTAGCCAGTGGAATATTTCACAGACATTATGTTTTGATGGGCGATCAACAACAAACGGACCATATATTTGCTTTCAATTTTAACAGTAACCCTTATCACATTAAATTCAAGATCCAAGCTGTAACATATAAGAAATACTGACGCTATACCTAATGAAAGTATTCAGACTTCTATTTGCTCATTTATCTGATATGGTTGCTATTACTCGTTATATTGATGTAGTGTCTTTAATGAGAATTGCATATTTCTGTTTGGACTTTGGAGGGCTAAGATATTTCAATAATGAAGTGGCCAAATTCCAGAAGGGTTTGTCACCTCACTGCACCCTTACTGCAAAGACGAATTTCACTTTCAGTTTCTTATCCCATAAAGTTGATGTAATGAAATATCAAGTTAGCGGAGGTAGAGAAAATGGCAGTGGGATTCGATAGGGGTCAAGATTTAAATTCACAATTTATGAATTTTACTAAAATTATTAATATAATAAATATTATTATAATTAATTATAAAAAATATTAATAATAAAAAATTAAAATTATAAAATAATGATTATAACATTTGTTTCAACTTAAATTCTTAATAGCGGTTACTTATGCTATACGTTGCCCTTGTAGACACTCAACGGCCATCACTGAGAAGCTTCCAACAAGGGAGGTGGACTGACCGTCTTTATTTCAACTTTCTATATATTTAATACAATCTGCCTGCGCTGTCATTTTTTGAGGCATCCAGCTAAGACTTGGGAACAGGCCAAAATAGGTCGCTGCCTTTCAGTCCCCTGCACGCCTTCAAAACAAAGAAATCATTGTATTCCTTAAAGTTGCCGTCTGCTTCTTCTGTCTCCTCCATTCCTCCCCAAGCAAGTTTAGTGACAAAAAGCTATCAAAATTTGTATCTATTTGGCGTCAACATCATTGAAAACGATTTGCTATTTCAAACAAAAAATTTTGCAAGCGTCCAAACTTCAACCGTTTAAGGATTAGTTTAGTACTATTATTGAAAAATTCAAGTTAAAAATGTGTTTAAAAAGTATTGATAGAAAAAAAAAAGTGATTTAAAGATTGTAATTTTTGTAAAAAAGTAATATGAGAAATTCAAATGCTAAAAAATATATATTTAAAATTATAAAAATTTAAAAATATAAAAATAATATAAAGATGATAATAAAGCGTGATAAAAATGAAAATTACCTTGTCAATATGTGTCTTGCACTTGAATGAATGTTAAAAGCCTCTACCTATATGGATATCAATTACATCATAATCGCTCCATGCTACTCTTCCCTAATTTTTATTAATTATTTGAACTTAATAATATAAAAATATATCATTATAATTACACATGAATATAATTTTAATATATAAAATCTTTTAATATATTATATATATATATATTAAAAATATATATATAATATTAGCGTGTATATGTATCTATGCAAAAGTATAAGAGGAATATAAAATATTTTAAGGGTAAAATAGTATATTTCAAAAAAGAAAGCAGAACAGAGCAGAGCAAGCATTTAGGAAATTATCGCACTCCCATCACCTTAGTTTTTTAGAACAAACCCTTCCATTAAGAGCAACTCGGTGCAAAATACATTAAGTGGATTAATTTTTATCATCCCTAAGATAATAATATCATTTTGCCAAAAATTCAACTCCCAAATAGCAGAAGTATCATTTTTCTTAGCTTTTGGTTTGGATTGCCAAACTATGATTTTAACTATAAAAGCTAACATTATCCACTATTTAGCATTGAGGTTAAACAATTTTTTATGTCAAAAATTTGAGCCAAAAGCAAATCTAAATGGCCTCAGCTTATTTTGGTTTTAAAAAACCCTTAATATTTATGCAATGCTAAATCAAAATGTTCTTGATACAATATTGTAGAATTACTCAATTCAAATATCTTAAAAGATTTACTTGGTAAGAAAAATAAAAAAATTTGTTAATCCAATGATTATGCTATAAAGTATAAAGTAAAAATGTAATCATAAACTTTAACTATTTTTTATTAAAAGAAATAGTAATAGTTACATTCATAATGATGTTCAAGCATATAATCAGTCATTATAAAGCTCAAGCATATAATCGGCTATTAGGAATATCCTCTAACAAAATTTACCTTCTCCCACTTGAATCCTTAATCTTGCTAAGGCATGGGCTACTTTCTTTGAGTTTTTTGGGATATATTGAGTGCTACAAAAACTTAATTTTAAGAGAGTTGCCTTTGTCTCATCCACTATTGGTTCAACTAGGGAGAAGTCTAGATCAGAACTATTAAGATTCTTTATTTCCCCTATAGAGTTGCCTTCAAGAATAATTTCATTCAAATCCAGATCAAAGGAACCTGTAAAGCTCGAGTTATAGCCATGGCCTCCACTAAAGATCTGACAAATGCTTTACTTTCTATAAAGATACCCTTGTAACTGCCCTTTTACCATCTCCTATAATCACCCCAATACCTTCTTATTTTTTATGGGTATCAACAGCTTCATCAAAGTAAACCTTACAGTTTCCAACATTAGGAGTAGCTAATTGTTAGGGGCTAAAGTAGGCATTGCTGATATAATAATTTGTGCTCTATTATACTCCTCTACATGTTACCTTATGAAATCATATGAAACTTAGGCATTCTTCCTAACTTCCCCTCGAACTTCTTTGGTTCCATTATTCCCTATTGTTTAGACAGATATGAGAAAAATTTGTAGTTGTGGGTCAATAGATAAGATGCAAACTTACTGAACCATTATATGAATTTGATACTGCTTGCTTGTTTATTTACCTAGGTTTGTCTAACCCATTCCTATACCTTTGTTTCTACCTAGTAGTCTTTAAGTGCATAAACCAGTGTTTCTTTGCTACTGCCACACATTCCACACTTAGCAACGCAGCAAACTTTGATATGGATTGCTTTTATGTTCATCCAAGTTTGTCTAACCCGTTCATATACCTCTGTTGCAACCTGGCAATCTAAGTGCAAGAACGATTGTTTCTTCGCTAATGCGACACATTTCACAGTTGTATCATTAGCAATTTTCTTTCTTCGGAGATTAACCTTAACAGGCAATGCTTTGTGACATGTTCCCCAAACCATTGTTTTGATCCTGTTTAGGACTTTAGCTGACTATAGCCTTTTCCAAACAGTTATGTCATTTATCGAAGGCCTTCACCATTCTTATTTATATATGTCACAACCTCTTAACAAATCATTTTATAAGCATTTTTTGCAGTATCTGTTGTTATGATGTCAAATTAACGTGTTTGATCTTCTAAATTTGTTGATTGGGATCCCATATATAATATTAGGTTCATGTTAGGTAAAAGCAATGTAGATCAGCTCTTCATTCCATTTCCCTGTACATACATCAATTAATTCTTGTACAACTAAATCTTCATTTAAATTAAGAATTGGAGAATTCTTGTACAGCTGAATCTTCACTTAAATTAAGAACTGGGGATTGCACTAGCTATAGATTCTTCTGAGGAACCACTTATCTTGTTAAATTCTGATCTACCTTTCATTACCCACATTCTATCTTACCTCTCTCGCAACTATAGCTTTGGCTCCCCAAATGCTTTTCCAAGTTAGTGAAGGATTCTTACCCAAAGAAGCTTCCAAGAAAAATACTATTAGGAAGTACTTAACTTCAAGAACTTTGTAAGTCGAAGTGTAAATTTTTGTTAGTAATCTCTAGCCTTGCTTCCCCAGCAAGGCTAAATTGAACATTTTCATTTCTCTGAAACTCGTACCTCCATCACCTTTTATCTTACATAGTTTTTTCCAACTAAGCCAATGTATTCCTTTATTCCCTTTATGTTTCGCTTCCCCAGCAAGGCTAAAATGAACATTTGCATTTCTCGAAAACTCATACCTACCTCCATCATTTTTTGTCTTACATAGTTTTTCCAGCTAAGCCAATGTATTACTTTATTCCCCTTGTGATTCCTTTGATAATTGCTAAGGATACCATTTAGTTCCTTGCATAAAGCCTTTTAGTAGTAGAAAGCAATTCATAGTGTAGATTAGGATCACTTGTAAAACAACTTTGATAAAAACTTTTCTACCCGTTATGATAAACATCAGTTGCTTCACCCCTTTAACTTAGCTTTAAGTCTGCCTTTCAGCTCTCGAAATGCCCATTGTTTCTTCCTAACAATCATATCGCAACCTCGGGTTATGATTTAGAGTTACTTGTATCCCAAATCTATTCTTTATTTCTTGTCTAGGGTTGTGATCGATGTTTTGCTAAAAAACATCATTGATTTGTCAAAATTAATCTTCTGCCCCAACCTTTTTTCATAAACCTTTGTGATGTGCAGCACTCTTTCACTTTCACTTAGGTTCACCTTAACAAAAAACAAATTGACATTAGCGAAAAAGAGGTATGTTACGTTCAGTTCATTTCAACTAGTTTTAACACCTCGCAATATTCCTTATCTTTGTGCCTTAGCTAACATCATTCATAACCCTTTGTTACATATCAGGAATAGATAAAAGGAAAACGGATCTCCTTGTATGAGACCTTTACCTGGACTGAATTCATTAGTTATACACTAATTGACAATGACACAGTAAGAAACAAAGGTAATGCACTTCATAATAAGATCAATCCATATTAAACGGAAACTAAACTTCTATATCATATTCCTAATAAATTGCAATTTAACTCTATCATAGGCTTTGCTCATGTCTAACTTAAGAGCTAGGACTCCATTCTGCCTTCTCTTCGTTAGCTTTAATGAATGTAATAACGCATAGGCTACAATAACATTATTAATGATAAGTTGACCTAGTGTCAAAGCACTGTGTGTCTCATTAATGCAAGAACGGAGAACCTTTTTTAGCCTATTTGCTAGAACTTTAGCAATAATTTTGTAGATAACATTCTGAAAGGTAATAGGTCAAAACTAGGTAACATTTTTCTATCCTTCCATTCTTAGCAAGCAATGCTTAAGTGTTAAAATGAAAAATTCAAATTGAAGCTTAGCTAAATTAGTTATGTAGTCAATCTTAAAAGCAGTATCTTGAGATTCAAATTCCAACATCTATAACTTATACCCCTAATCCCATGCTTAAACCTTCTTCATACCAAACAAATGAATTGAATATAAATTCTAAAATCTGATATCTAAAACAATAAGAAGAAATGGTGAATTTAAATTACATTTCCTCGATAAATCAGAATAATAAATTTGCATAACAGAGTAAATAAACAAAGTATGTTTGAAGATTTAAGATAGTGTTAAAAGATTATTTGAAATATAATCGTTTTTCATTTTTTTCTTTTCCAAATTTACTACTATATGAAATATAAAATCTAAAATATTTAAATTTACTACTTGATGAATTATAAGATTTAGATATCTTATAAAATGACTAATTAAATAAAAATATCAACAAGACACCACATAACTCGACAAATGCAATAAAAAATTATATCAATCTTGTACATGATAAGATTTAAATTTAAAACCTTAAAGTTTCATAAACTCTTTCCTTTAATGAAGCCAATATCTCATTGGTTAGATCACTCTAATTTCAACTTTGAAAATGTAAATTTAATAAAATTTAGAAATCTTAATAAAGAAATTTTAAAAGCTTGCATTGGACTTTTGAATAATCCTCTAAAATTCCAATGGCAATAAATAATTCCAAGAAAGGAAAAAAAAAAAAGAAGTTATTAGAAATAAGTTGTAAAGACATTTTTACCCTTAATGAAAAACTTCTTATTCTTCTTTCTTCT